>JAFMSR010000042.1:0-45000 GCA_022818135.1 Saxidomus purpurata
ATGAACCTTCAAATAATTGCAACTTCTAATCAGTCGTAAAGTTACTAAAACAGCTCATATGAGCTTTGAGTACCCTTCCAAGAATTTCCAGTCATTTATAAAGAAAACTTCAGTGTTTCAAGAGATATATATATAAAGAGAGAGAGAGAGAAAGAGAGAGATAGATAGAGAGAC
Organism: Saxidomus purpurata; assembly: GCA_022818135.1. Taxonomy (NCBI): domain Eukaryota; kingdom Metazoa; phylum Mollusca; class Bivalvia; order Venerida; family Veneridae; genus Saxidomus; species Saxidomus purpurata. The sequence continues at coordinate 175 of JAFMSR010000042.1, forward strand.
AGAGAGAGATAGAGAGACACAGACACAGACACAGACACAGACACAGACACAGACACAGACACAGACACAGACAGAGAGAGAGAGAGAGAGAGAGAGAGAGGGTACTGTTTTTTTAAGGAAGCGGACTCGAGAGTGACTCGATAAGTTACACGCTACACGCTTTCTTCACCTTGTAACTATGTGTCAGCAAGAACGTAAACAACGTTTACACACCGACCCAGTTTCAACCTCAATTACTTCATCTAAAATGACGGGTAAATGATAAAGCATAAGTGTTTATATGTTCCGTAAACGTTTACAGTATTAACCTCAGTAACTTCATCTAAAATGACGCGTATTTATCAAAACATTTTGCATATAAAGCATAAGTGTTTGTATGTTCCGTAAACGTTTACGTCAAGGGCTACAAGCAACCTATTTTGAAACAGCGACTGAAAATTCCCGAGATATTTGCCATTGTTCGCAAACTTTGTAAATCACATACATTTCTGACTTTGAATCCTTCCCATACAACAAGCGTTTAACCATGTACCCGCTGAATATTCCTTAACAGACGTTCGCAGAAATGAATTCTATAACTATTTCCACCAACCATGAAGTTTTAATACGATCCACCAAGTCGTGCCTGTTTGTAATCGCTCCTGGCTACATAATAACCATGAAAAAAAACTGTTCGAATAATAGATAAATATTCTATCCGATAGCAAACTACCATAGTTGACAACCCATGTAATTTAAGTACAATGTATTGAGTATATGTCTGATATGAGTTTGTTGAATATAAACAATTACATTTCTAAGTTAATTTTTTACCATATTTTTTACGAAAACCTGGTTATTAGAATGTCACGGTCACTGTTACTAAAAATAAAAATAAAATATTCTTGGGGGATGGGGAACTAGGTCACTGTTTTTTGGGGGGGGTGTTTTCTATAATCTAAAATGTCTACATGCGCCGTTGAAAACCTGTTTTGTGTCGCCCTTTCGGAGAAAAGGCGATACATAGGGATCGCTTGTCCGTCGGTCTGTCGGTCCCGTCCGTCCGTCACAAAAGCTTAACGTTGGCTATAACTTTGCCATTTCTAAAGATTTCTTCATTCAATTTTGAAATTGTATTGCTTGTTACAAAAGGGTGGTGATGCCGCCCAGTTTAGTATGTCAAAGTCATATCTGACAGAGTTATGCTCCTTTTTTTACTAGTTTTTGTCACGAAAACTTAACGTTGGCTATAACTTTGCCATTTCTTAAGATTTCTTCATCAAACTTTCAAATTGCGTTGCTTATGACGAAAGTGTCGCAAAATTTTGTATGTCAATGTCATATTTAACAGAGTAATGCCCCTTATTTTATTTAGATTTCGTCACGAAATTATTGGTTATTCTGACAAAATGTAAGAGTGCGGCACACGTGTTATACTGAACACCCATCTAGTTTCTTGTTTACAGATTGTGCACAGGAGTATTGTCTTTTGATTGAGTTAACCTTTCATTTATATTTACACATTATATGTGTGAGTGAATAAAAAGTTTTCAAAAAGTTGGCAAGAATAAACGAAAAAAATCAAGAGGGAGTACACAGATGTGTGTACAAATACTAAATTTCAACATATAATGATTTACTGTTGAAAGTATCGAGTATACATATCAGACACATAATAACTATTGTCATGGCAATTTTCCAACTGTATTTGCTAAAATTATAAAACGTTTTGTTAAAAGAGGTTACGACCCAACTGTTTTGAGACACACCGCATGTTTGGTGTTCAACCCGTTTACAGTTGGACGCTATGCTTCCCTCTTTGATTGTGTCTGACGGAAGAGGGGGAGGACTCTGTGATGGGCAGTTTTTAAATCCCACTGGGACGAAACTGTTTTGATTTCTGTCCTCTGGCCTGTTTCGTCGGGCCCTTAAGGGTGTTTCTCTTGGTGCTCTGCCTTCTGCAAAGGCATTGAGTACATACGTTTTTTGGTTCTCAAGGTTTACTTTTTATATATTTATACACGAGCATTTTTGTGTTTTACATACCATGCCTTTTGTTTCCATTGCGTGTGTTAGAGATTCACCTAGCAGGGATTACTTTTATTTACACTGTCCTGTGACTTTGGAACATGGTGGGGGTAAGAGTGAGGTTGGGTGCGCACCATAAACCGGTTTAAGCTCCCCAGTGGTGTTTTTGCCACTGACCGTTCCAAGGCGGTGCCCCACTGTGTTCCTTTAATTGTTCGTTTTGTCCTCGTGTGTTTGCTTTGTATGCTAGTGTGTGTTGTTTGTGTGTGTGTGTGTGTGTGTGTGTGTGTGTGTGTGTGTGTGTGTGTGTGTGTGTGTGTGTGTGTGTGTGTGTGTGTGTGTGTGTGTGTGTGTGTGTGTGTGTGTGTGTGTGTGTGTGTGTGTGTGTGTGTGTGTGTGTGTGTGTGTGTTTTTTTTTTTTTTTTTTTTTTTTTTTTTTTTTTTTTTTTTTTTTTTTTTTTTTTTTTTTTTTTTTTTTTTTTTTTTTTTTTTTTTTTTTTTTTTTTTTTTTTTTTTTTTTTTTTTTTTTTTTTTTTTTTTTTTTTTTTTTTTTTTTTTTTTTTTTTTTTTTTTTTTGTTTTTTTTTTTTTTTTTTTTTTTTTTTTTTTTTTTTTTTTTTTTTTTTTTTTTTTTTTTTTTTTTTTTTTTTTTTTTGTAGTGTGTGTGTGTGTGAACGAACAAATAAATACAATTGTGGGGCATGTTGTACAATTAAGCTTGTCAAAGACATACTAAACAATAACCAAGAGCAGGCCCCGTGCTTATAAAAGTTCCTTGAGCACAATCTCATGCTCAGCAAAAAAATCATGCTCAAGTTTTATGAAGTGAAGTCCAGTTATGTCTTGTTACTTAGTCGGGAAACATTACACTAATCAGAATGTCTGTTCTTCAGCTTATGTATCTTAATATTAAACCCGACTTTGTTATTAAATATAACTTGACTTCATTTCATATTATTTAGCATGATTTTGTGCTGAGCATGAGATTATGCTCAAGAAACTTTTATAAGCACGGGGTCAAGAAACAAGAGGTATTTCTGTAATGAATGCTTTTTATGGGCCTATCTAACGTCATAAGTACTACACCCTGCAGTTAGTAGGAGGGGAAGCATCAGACATATAAATTAAAAATATTTTTATAACCCACCACAGCAAGTAACTGCAAATATGTTTACATGTATGTGATGCGTACACTTGATATTTTTCAAGCGGGACAAAGGATTTATTATAAAAGCATATTTTACTCTAATTGTCGTCTTTTTCACAGCGACCGATACTGAATAAACAACCCAATTAAGGGATAATAGGGGCCCCAAAGTGTCACCTTGTATATTGTCACTTTTTAACACGGATTAATTACTTAAATCTGAAGTCTATGAGAAAGTAGAATGTAAAATTAAGAAGCTGCATATAGAGTGCATAAACAATAAAAAAAATCATTATTCACTAATTCACTCTTAAAATTAAAACAGTCAAGAGTTGACATGAGTCAGTTTCTTATATATATGTACACAGCATGTTTTACTGTTAATAATAATTGGAAAAAAATCAAATCTAGTAAATATTGAAATGCACGTGTAGTTATAACTTGTAGCGCACTTACCATGTCTAAGCATAATCAGCGCATGAAGTATATCACACACTTTTTATGAATTATTTTAATTATAATTTACGACTGTAAAAGGTATATAAAAAAAGAAATCTGTATGCAATTTCATTATAGGCATGACAGCATCATATTATCGTGAATGAAAATACTCAAACTATGACTCGTATGAGATTTTAGTAAATATTATAAAATCTGCAAGTATTTTGTCCTGAACATAAAAACCTAAATAGCTATATTAACAAAAGCTTGCTTGAATAATCTTACTCTTGTGCTAAATTTATTATTGTATAGAGAAATGTTTAAATAAATAAAAGTCTTCATATACAGTTCTGCCACTATTTTGGTATTTGCAGATCGCAGTTAAAATTTAATATTCATCGTCTATAACTGCATAATTTATATTTACTTTACATATGTACACAACTAGCAGTTTCTTTCTCGATCTACGCCTCTTTCTTCAACAACTTGCAACATTCATTCAAGCATTTCGGATACCGGGATTTGCGATACCGGCGTTTCTTGATCGATACCGTCGTTTAGTAGGCACCCATTATTACTTGTTCTGGTAATTTGTTTCACTCGTCAACCATTATCTGGCCAAAGGTAACTGTCCTTATTTCTGTTCGAGACCGTACTTTTTTACTTTGAACGAATTGCCATGAAGATCTGCCAACTTGGGAGATGACAGATACAATTTAGTAGTAAGATACCACAAAGGGAGGTTACCATTCTGCCACGTCGGTAGTGTCTGCGCATGCCCCCTTTGGAAAATCGCACTTCCGCAATTGAATAGAAAGGGAATTTGACACAATTTACACAAAAAATCAATGTATTGTTTGAATTACGAAAGATCAAGAAAAAAGACGGGTCATACTGAAATAGACGTGGCCTTTTAAAGAAAGTTAGCTTTGAATCATAAACAAAGAAAGTTAGGGAATTCTTGATTTGGAACCAAAGTTGTTGTCCTTTTTTTCGCCTGTCATGTGTCGGGTATCCGACTAAACGTATGTAGTGTGCGATGGCGAATGCTCAAAATCCAACCACTAACTGGCCAAATCGGCCGCCGGTCCCGTCATTACCGATGCAGCCAACTGGTTAGTATTGTACATGTGCATTGGACTGTAATACCTAAATATAAAATGACCTGGCCATATTGGAAAAATTTATGATGTGGATTAGTACACGTGTTTTACCAACTGTCAGATCAGTTTAGATTGGGTTTGCCATGCTTTATATTAGATGTTTCAATTAATACTTCATGGTTATTTTGTAAAATGAATAACAGTTCCATGATGAAAATTTGGATTACTTTGTGTTAGTTGTGCAAGGATTTAAAAATAATAGTGTGCGTAGAAGTGAGTTGTGTATTTGAATATCCAGAGTGTGTAGTAATACAACCATTAAATATTATATTGAAAACGATATTTTGTCTGAAAAGGTTTCTTGTTCGATTTTCTGAACAAATATACAACATGTACAATATTCTCGGCTTCACCTTGACGTCATACTGACGAGTTAACCAATCATATTATTAGGGTTCATTTCTTCATTCGGTTAAAGCTGTCGTTTAAAGTTGAATGAACTGGACACAATGCTGGAGTTTTGACTGCTTAGCTTAAACTTTCATGTGATAAGATGTCTTAGATGTACAGTAACACTAAAACCAATTTTTATCATTATTTCAGCTGCTTCATTTGGAGTTTCTAGACAGCCTGTACCAGATAATATGCAGCTGAAGACTGGACAACCAGTGTTAAATGGACCTGTTTTTGTACCCAGTTCACATGGTCAGCCTTCGTTTCAGCCACCATCAAGTTTAAATGGAATTTCCTCACCTCCAACAGCACAGGGAGATATGCAAGTTAATGGCCAAATTTCAGGCATAAGGCCACCTGTAGCAGACGGTCATTTGATAAATGGACCAAATCAAGGTCAAACAATTCAAGGAAGTCAGATAAATCAGACAGTAAGGCCTGGTTTTCCACCAGCAGGTGGACAGTTCAGACCAGGTCTACCACAAAACATTAGACCTCAGTTTCCAGGAACAATGCCTTCGAGTCAAGGTGCATTTAGGCCGCCACAGGTGGTAGGGCCTCCAAGAATGCCACCATCATCAGTGCCAGGAATACCGCCTGTATCAATAACAGCAATGCCAGGAGGAGTGACGGGGCCTCCCCAAGATCTGTCAGCACCCCTGCAAGGCATGCCAAGACCTCCATTGTCACAGGCACAACAGATCCAGTCTCCAGGTATGTTACCACAAGCACCATTTTTCTTTCTTTTTCTTCCCTCTTATTATGTGCATCTTGCTTTGATGCTTAAGTTTTGGAAACATATTTTTATTTTGTGCATGAGAAAAGATTCAGCCAAAAACATTGTTTTGTCTGCTATCATTTTTGTTTTTTACAGCCAGTATCCAATTTTGTGAAGAAGTTGAAGCTTATTACCAGCTGATGCTCTATTCTGGGCTCTAGCTCTCTAGAAAAATAGATTACACGAAGTCGAAATAAGATAAATTAAATTATCCAAGTTCAGTTTACTACCATGTGAATCAGTTCAGGTGTTACAGTTGAGAAAGTTACAGAGCAACATGTAGGCAAACATACAGGATTTAGAATAAAATACAAAGTTTACAATGCAAACTATAATTGCCAGATATTAACAAAACAATATCATCATATTTCTTATCAGTGTACGGCATAAACAGTACCAATACTCGAAAGCTACATCAACAGTTTAATCATAGTCAAAATTTGCATGGTTTTAAGAAACATGGTAGATAAATTGATAATACACATGTATACACTACATTTTGTAATTGTTCATGAGATGTATTGTATGTACATGTATAGTCCATTTCATGTACATACAAAAATTAGAAAGTAATTTATAAATTTATGCATGTACACAAAGGAAGGAAGAAATAATTATAAATACCTGTACATAGTATGCACATCCCTGCACTTGATCTACTAACTTTATTGCAATTTGTGCATGTACTTGTTGATATGTTCCATTATATAATTAACATGGTACAGGAAATTCAATATGAGTTATGATAACTTCAATATGTATTATTACTACTTGTATCTTTTATATATGATTTTAGTATGGGCATTGTTTGTAAATGTATTGCTTAAAATATTTATTCTAAGGTCAGTTTAAATCCAAAAATACAACTGAACGGTTGTGGACGTCGTCCGACTCTACAGCTATTTATCAAAAGCTGAGAACAAAAATAATCTGACTTTGTGATTTTTGTTATATATGTAAGGCTTTTAAACGCACTACAGTGTTAAATATTGAAATGAAGATCTTATCAGCAAACCAATTACTGCTTTTAGCAAATCGCCCAAATGAACTGCCTGCACCGTTTCATGGACACGGTCAGTACTCCCACCAAGTTGGCATGACACTGACTCCCGGAATTACTCCATCTAATTCAGGTTTGATCGACATATACATACAACATGTACTTTTTACCCTATTTTCTTTTCACAAAAACAGATTTGCTTGTTGTTTACACATCTAGCTGCTTTGTAAACAAGTGTGTCTTCAGTTCACTTTTATACCTGTCTTTCTTTTAGCATGCCTACATTATATGTATATTAGGCTTGTTGGTTTTGGGATTACTTTTAAGGGCTACACATTTACACCTACTTGGTTGATTGGGATAAGGGCTCTTAGAATTGGGTACTTCCTTTCCACTGAACAGATCACAGTTTTCGGCTGAAATTTCCTTTAGATATTAATCATAACTTTTTGTAACCATTCACTTCAGTCTAACAGTAATTGTTTAAAAATATTGTAAATGGTTGTAACTGCTTAGCTGAATGTTAATGCTTTTGATTTTTCTTTGGGATTTCAAAAATTTGAAACCCAGTTGAACTTGAAAAGTAGTTGAATGAGTTTGTGACTTTAAAGTCATAGCAGTTTATGATAGGTCATCATCAAATCAGCTTTATTCAGAAGTGAATATATGTATACTCCAGTTTTAGACTGAATGTTAATACTTGCTTTGCAATGCATAAAGGAGATTTATCTGTATAGTTAAAGTTTGTTGACTCTTTGGAAAGGAAAATACCATCTATAGCTTGGAAATGCAGTGTACATCACTGTTTACAGATTAGTTTATTTACATAGGATAGTTTATTTGTCTAGGATGATGTGCATCTTGCCAGGTGCATTTGTATTTAACCCTCACCCTGGTAAAGTTCTAAAATGGGCTCATCTATGCTTTAGTGTGGACAGGACTACTAACTGGTAGAAGAGTTGACCAGTGAAAATTACTGACTGAGTAGCAGACAGTGCAGATCTTGATCAGACTGTAGAGGTGTGTAGGCAGATCATGATCTTCACTCGTCTTAAGGCAGAAGCACTTGCCACCAGCAAGATAAGCATTAATGTTACAAGAAAGTTCTTAAAAATAAAATAGATTTTACTTGTTTGATTTGTGATGCTGATGTCACGTGACATTTGTGTTATAGGTAGCATGTAGGGCTCATGAAAACCAAAAATTTGTTGGTCTGGACTGATTTTTTGACTTCAGACTCCTGTGACCAAAAGTTAATAAAAAATTATGTGCAGAGATTTTTGTTAAATTTCTTTGAAATTACTCCTATATGATCAATGTTATTGTCTCGGGCGCCACTTGTAAACGATCCAAACACGAGGCAGGTGAAAGGAAGAATGACAATTGAAATAGCAGCCAAACTGTAAAATGACGCTGATTATACATGTAAAATAAATTATATTGTTAGTCACAGAGGAAGGCCCTGACCAATGGAGATTTCAAAATTATTTTCTGATTCCTGATAGCATGCATTTATCTGTGCCTTTTTGAGTAATTCTGTCCTGTTGCCCACTCAAGTGTGTATATGTATTTATCTTATTTCACTCTGGGGATTTGGATGTATATAATAGAAACTTAAATTACAGTGTTAGAAAAAAATACACATAACTGTATCTTTACTCTATCACACAGTGTTTACGACTCAAATACATGTAGTAGACGGGCAATGTACATGAGTACATGTATAACAAATGTAGTACTGATGTTTTGGAAATTCCAAATAGCAAACATTGTGTGACTATGTCATCTGCCATAATTAGTATTTTTCAGAGCTATAGCACTGTGTCAGAGCTCTCGCACATAATTTTGAAATGCACTAACAGCTTAATGTAACATGGATGGTTAGGTTTATCTAAATGTAATCTTAAAAACAACATCTCATCACCAGAAGAGGTGTATGTTCTAAACTGCCTTTAAGCTTGCAAAATCATTACATGTACTAAATAAAAAGTTACTTCAAAGATGAAGATTTGACATTGAGCAAACTGTAAATTCTGGTAACCTTAAACAATCCCAAAATGCTTGTTAAGAATTTTAAGTGACGTGATCAACATGCCGACTAATCCAGCAGTAACTCTGGTAACTTAGATCCATTAGTAACTCAGTTGTAACTGTAATTTGCAATCTACGCGAACTATTCTTAACCTGATACTGGACATTCAGCTTAACATAGAGAACACAATACATACACTGCTAAAAATTGGTAAATCTGCATGTTGTGCTGTCACCTAAATTTCTATAAATTTTCGTGAATTACTTTCTCTGTTTTGTAGTAAGAGGACAGAAAGTATATGTTCAGATATGAAACATTTTAGCCAGTTTTAGTGTTACAAATGAAAACTTAAAAGTTACTGTAATGAATTTACCCATATTTTAGCCCAAACAAAAAATGTACAGCCGTAAAAATTTCATGTTGCACATTGTACATGCAAGCTGTGTATTGTTACGTCCAGAACACATGTTACCTTGCAATGTCATGCAATGAGAACACAAACACATATATCAAATTTATTTTAGACAAGACTCATCTATCTTTAAATAATGAAATACATTTCACTGACTGACATTTATGAATTATGTACATTATTGTATTGTATGTATAGTACGTCACACTAACTGATTTTTCTGGTAAAAGTTTAGCTCAATGCTTTAAAAGTCTTACCCTGCTAAATCTAAAATAGACTGACCCATCCTTCAGTTTGGACAGTACCATTAACATTCAATAGGGGTGTTCTAAGGGGAACAATGTACTGCAGATCATATTCAGACTGCACGGTTCTTAAGACCTAGCCTCAATATTTCGACTGCAAGACCGACCCATTTTACAAACTGACATTTCATATTGTCTGTCAGGGCGGCCGTCGTATACAGCAAAAAGCCCTGACGCACAATTAGTTGGGCTAGAGTCACTTTCTGTCTACAGCAGGATAGGACTTGATAGCTTTTTAAAAAGCTTAACTATCTTACTGTTCAGTAATCATACACATTCTTTGCTCCTGCTGCGTTAGCCTTACTTTTTATATACATGTGCTTGGTAATATAATTGAGTACTTTGAACCAGTTAATAAAAATAAATGAACTTGTCACTCTATAAATCTCTTTAATTTCATATCCATCAAATCACTACATAGCGTTTTGACAAAAGAAGCGTATGGGATTGAAGTGAACATTACAATCTGAACTATTTGGGCAATAAGTGTGGGCTATTAAAGTCACTATTGCATTGGCGTCTGAGCTTTGGTTCAAGTTTTGCATGCAAGCTACTACCATGCACATATCTCAGTAGACACTTATGGGAGTTATTTGAAACTTACCAAAAGTGTTCAGGGGTGTCAAACCATTAGTTACCATAGATAACTTTTGACTTTTTTGTATGATTACAGTTTTCTAGTTTATTCTGAAAGAGCCAACAGAATTTTGTTTGGCTATTTACTGACAAAAGTTTTGCTTTATTGGCAAGCACTGAGAATAGTAGAGCATGCCTTTGCAGTATTATAGACAGCTCTTATTAATGAGATATATTGTCACTGTACTTACATGTATTAAGGAGTTTAAAAAACACACTGTAGAAAGTAACTACCCAGCTGCCAATCACTTGATTCAGATAAAATGGTCACTGAATAAAGGTGACTTACAGTACAGGCCTGGAGGATTATGCAAAATCAAATGTAGTGCAAAAACGTGCGAAGTGTGGAGAATGACTATGAAGGCGTGACTTCACGTTTGGAGTGAAATCTTGGGGACTTCTTCCCATTTTGGGTGACTTCGCGTGAAAATATTTCTTAATTAAAATATTGGTAAAGCACACCTGTAAAAGCAAGCTGTTGAATTTAGATCCATTGAATCACAAAGGTCGAATCAGACATTGCCGTTGACGTTTTTCGTTGATAATTGCTGCTACTGTTTGCAGTGTTATGTTGTTTTTGTTTGTTGTTTCAAAAAGCATTGAGTTATTTTTTTGTCAGAACCTAAAATATTTATCACCTTTATGATGATTAGAATATTTATTTCCGTTTTAAAATTCTGATGTAATTGGTCTCTTAGCATTGTTACTCGCGATTGGTGTGAAAAATATGGCCTGTCGTACTAATTCAGTCAATTTTGAATTTGTTTGCAAATCCAAGCTGTGTGACACCTCTGAGTTGTGAATGCACAAAGTATTTGTCAATTAACATTCCAAATTGTTCTGTATTTAAATAAAAAAATAAGTGAAATAATTATTTTCATATTGGAGATATTGAGTCAATATGGAGAATACAATTAGCTTTTTTGAATGAAATAGGGGTATTTGATTGTATTTGAAAGTAGGGCTAACTGTTAATGTAGATCTAACCGTTTTGTATTCACTGAGAATTCAGCTGCCCGTCGTCACAAAGTTATTGTCTGTCATGGATTCTTTTGAAGTTACAAATGTACATATAATATAAATTTCTACCAGTTTGTGGAAGCAGCTGTGTATGTAATATACATGTTTACAATATCTTATATTTGATTGATGAAATGCAATTGAGTATAAATTAACTCAAAATATGGTGATGCTGCTACCATTGTGAGTTTTGATCCGAGTAACATACATTACCTAATGTTAAATTTGTATTCGAATATTTGTTACATTTGCAGGACCACCGTCCCAGAAGTCTTCAAGGACAAATTCACCAGCTGTCATCAATCAAAATCTTGATGCATTGGAGGGTCAGGTTTAAGATTTGGGACACCAGGTAGGCTATACATCTTTTATTTGATTAGAGAAAGGTCAGTTTAGAGGTATGCCAGTTAGACTCAAAATATGGTGTTGCTGCTTGCATGGTCAGTTTTGAGGGAGCCAGGTAGACTATACATTACTATTGTTGGGAGGGTAGTTTGGGATGCCAGGAGACTATATTGTTACTTTTGGGTTCCACGGTCCCAGAAGTTTAAAGGACAATCGCCAGGTCATCAATCAATGTCTTGTTGCGTTGGAGGGTCAGTTTAGAGGGACGCCAGGTAGGCTATACATGTATTGTTGGGTTAGAGGGTCAGTTTAGAGGGATGCCAGGTAGGCTATACATGTATTGCTGGGATGGAGGGTCAGTTAAGAGGGATGCCAGGTAGGCTAGTATACATGTTTTGTGGTGTTGGAGTGTCAGTTAAGAAGGACCCCAGGTAGGCTAGTATACATGTTTTGTGGTGTTGGAGGGTCAGTTAAGAGGAACGCCAGGTAGGCTATACAGGTATTGCTGGGATGGAGGGTCAGTTAAGAGGGATGCCAGGTAGGCTAGTATACATGTTTTGTGGTGTTGGAGGGTCAGTTAAGAGGGACGCCAGGTAGGCTACAGTATACATGTTTGTGGTGTTGGAGCGTCAGTTAAGAGGGACGCCAGATAGGCTAGTATACATGTTTTGTGGTGTTGGAGGGTCAGTTAAGAGGGATGCCAGGTAGGCTAGTATACATGTTTTGTGGTGTTGGAGGGTCAGTTAAGAGGGACGCCAGGTAGGCTAGTATACATGTTTTGTGGTGTTGGAGCGTCAGTTTAGAGGGACGCCAGTAGGCTATACATGTATTGTTGTGTTGGAGGGACAGTTTAGAGGGACACCAGGTAGGCTAAACATGTGACCCTTTAAGTCAGAGAAAGTATTGTAGACTAGTGTCAAAAATATAAAATATAATTTCTAAAAAGTAACGAGGTACCATAGATTTTCTGTATCAATGAGTGAAAACTATTTTATGTGTTCAGTTGAACCTTGAAATAAAATACTTAAGAAATTATTTTATATTTGATTGCTGACAAATAATGCATTGACTACACTCCATGACTGCTGTAGGGAGGTGTGACCAGTAAGTATGGAAGTCACTACCAAATTCTTCTGTTACTTTTGAAAAAATTGTTACCTACCATATGAATATATTTCTGTTGATCTTACCACAGAGCAAGAGACCCAGTCACCGGGCAATGTTCAACAACAGTGGAACAAGACGCCAGGCATGATTCCTTCACAACAGCCAGGATTGCCTCCTAAGTCACAACCAAGCATGCCTCCTTCAGCACCGCAGCCAGGCATGCCTACGTCACATCCGCCAGGCAATACACCTGTGTCACAGCCAGGAATACCACAAATTCAGCAGCCAGGCATGCTCCCTACATCTAGGTTCCCAGCTATGAACCCGACATCACAGCAGCCAGGCATGCCCCCTCAGCATCAAGGTATGGCCCCAACATCACAGCAGCCAGGCATGCCTCCTCAGAACCATGGTATGCCCCCAACATCACAGCAAAGATTTCCTCCACCCCAGGCAGGTGGTCAGGGAATGGGATTCTCTCAAGTAGGTTCAAGGTTTGCTCCACCAACTGCTGTAGGACAACAACCAACAACAGTTCCTGCACAAAGACCTAGCTATCCACCACCCCAACCCAATCAGCCACAGCCAGGATTCCCTCCTATGTCAGCACTCGTACAAAGACCAGGATTTCCTCCAACCTCTATGTCAACCAGTCAGCAACCAGGATTTCCTCCATCCCATATGCCAACCAATCAACGGCCAGGGTTTCCTCCACCCCCTATGTCTACTAATCAGCAACCAGGATTTCCAACACCCCCTATGTCAACCAATCAACAGCCAGGATTTCCTCCACCCCCTATGTCAACCAGTCAGCAACCAGGATTTCCACCACAACCTACGTCAGTTGGTATGAGACCAGGATTCCCTCCTCCTTCATCTACAACAGCCAATCAGCAGCAAGGATTTCCTCCACCTCCAGTTTCAAACAGTCAGTACCAAGGCTTTCAGCCTCCTCCAGGATCAGCAAGCCAGCCACCACATTTTCCATCCGCTTCAGTCAGTCAGCCACCCCAAGGCCAGCAACCAGGACAAAAATATGCTCCACAGGGAAAAACTATTGGGGAGTTTGTTAGTACATACCCAAAGCCAAATATGGGCATGAATGCCATGACATCAAATTTCAACAATATGTCTGTACAGGTAAGAACCATTTTATGATGACATGTCAGAAAATGCTGACAAAGGTTAATGATGCCAGGTAAAAACCTCACGCACAATTTCCAAAGCCATACTTACAGAAAATACAAAACAGTTGTAACTGTAACTAAAATAATTTTCAACCAAAAATTGTCAAGACAGAGCTGTCCTTGCATGTTATTTTTTCCAGGAAAGATATTATATCAGTTTTTGTACATACATGTATACTTGGATTGTGCAAAATTTGGAAAAAAAAAATTAACATACACAGATGAATGTAACAGGTGCTTCACCTCAATGCTTTATTCATGATTCTTCGTTATCAATGATTTTAGTTATCATTAGGCTGTTACAGCCTGCAGCAGATGGAAATGTATTCATAGATACATGTACATGACAATCTGACAGGTGTCACATGTTAAATTTTGTTTAATTTTCAAAAATTGTCTCTAAATACTTCGATATACATCTTTCAAGCAGAATGCACGGACAGACAAATTTTGGCTGACCAAGCAAATGTTGGCGGTCCCGGACATTTGGTAACTAACCTAAGCCAAAGATAGGGAATGCATGCATTTCATGAAAGTCTGTATTTATGGAAAACTATTTCAGGGTAGCCAGAACATCAACTTATTACAACAAAAAATACTGATACCTCCCGACGGAGTCCCAATACCAAAACCAGCGATACCAAATGATAACAGAAATGTCAACTGTAACCCAGAGTAAGTTTATTCCATTCTTACATTAACCCTTTTAAAATCCACTTGTCCGTCTTAAATTTGGAGACCAGTATTTGTTCCTAGGTGTGCTGACTGAAAATTAACATGCTGAACAGGGAGCAGTGCAGATTATGATCAGACTGCTTAGATGTTTGAGATGATCATGATCTACACTAGTCGCAAAGGCAAAATCTGCTGCCGCTAGCATGGTAAGAGTGAAATATGTGTGTAATATAGTTTAGGGATTACAAGACAACACCTCATAAAAAAGCTACACGTATATCAGGCAAAGCATATTGTCGCATCTTCTGATTGAAAGGGCAAACTAATAAAGTCAAAATTTTGTAGGAATGTGTAAAAAAATTTCATACTGACAAATACCAATGAATTCACAATATCAACAGATGCCATGAAACAGTTCATGAAAGGTTTAACCGCAAAACTTGTATACGTCCATCTTTATTTCATATAAGTTACGACAGTTGTGCTGTCAATCCTCGAACTGTTGTTTCTGTGCTTTGATTAAATATCTTGTATATATTTTCAGAGTTTTTCGTTGTACAATGAACAATATACCACAAACATCAGCATTGCTAAACAAGTCCAGATTACCACTCGGAATATTGATACATCCTTTTAAAGATTTGTCCGTAAGTACCTTGATCTAACATATAAAATGAAACTCCATTTTTAAAGATCTTTTTTCGACTTCAAAAGAAAATGATGTAGTAGTGGTAGGAATTAGACGTTATGTCGTCTAGTGTGGACTCAATCAGATATTTTCCGAGTTATTTTTGTATAAAGAAATTATCTGTAAAGTTAGGTATGGTAGAGAGTTTTAGTATACAGTCAAACCTTGTGGAAGATCACCTAATAAAGACCAACCTGTGAATAAGGATCAGTAGCGAAAGAACACAATGTACTTTTCAACTGTGGAAAACATGTGCTAATAATGACTACCTTTCAACAAGGACTACTTCGCTGTTTCAGATCACAGGCTTTTGTTCACAGGTTTGACTTAACAAATTACACAGCTTAAATCCTCTTTGAAGAAGTGATCAGAGGCTGTAGATACTAAGTTGTTGTTGTGTCTATTTCAGCAATTACCTGTGATACAGTCCAGTGTTATAGTGAGATGTCGCTCCTGTAGAACGTACATCAATCCCTTTGTATACTTCGTAGACAGTAGACGATGGAAATGTAATCTTTGTTACAGAGTTAATGATTGTAAGTCGCCTTCTGGAAATTTCCAAATTGAAATGAGTTTCCGTTTGTGCCAAACCGGTGCAAAACAAACAGCAAAGGAAGTTTGTTGGCTATTTAAATAACCAACAAAGTGATTGACTCATTAACATCATAGGCTTGAAATCACAATGATGATAATGAAACTATTGATGAAATGGGTGTAAATCTTAGAGAGAAAAAAACATATTGATTGTAATTCAACCTTTTCTGCTGTAAGCTTAAAGAAAAAAAAGATTTAACTGTGACAGCTGAGTTGATCTCCATTGAAGAAAAATGACAAGTTATATTTTTTCATTATATGTATATGGCGTGTTTAAATGTTTCAGTGCCAGATGAGTTTTCATTTGATCCAGTGAGTAAAAGTTATGGCGATCCACAACGGAGACCAGAAATTAAATCAGCTACCATTGAATTCATTGCACCGTCAGAATATATGGTAAACTGTTTAACTTTTCACACAACATTTTCACCTTATGGACATAACTGAACACTAGTGGTACAATGTTTATATACTCTTTATATTGGTGTGTTGTTTAATTTACGATTTTCCAATTTTCTGTTAAATTTATTTGTGAGTTTCCCGAGCAAGCAGTAATTTAAATGTAATAATTGCTTGTTTGCTATTTTAGCGAGTTTGATGAATTGGCGTAGTGCTTCATTTGCGAAAATTCTCGTCACAAAAACCTGTCTTTTACAGTATAGCCAATGTTGTTTATTCAAGACAACTTGCTGTGAAGCAAGACATGTTTTCAAGGATTTTAATTTTTTTCGACATGTGTTCTGGTTTTTCAGTGCTTCAGAAAATTTTCCTCAACTTTATTTTATAACCTCAGTTAAAATTTTAAATCTGCAATCTACTGTGCCTTGAAAAGTTGTAAGGGTTGCAGAATGTACTTCGGAAATGTCAGTGAATTATAACGGGTCACAAAGATTTTAGACTTTTAGAGATAACTTACTTTTATTTCAGTTGAGGCCACCCCAGCCAGCAGTATACCTGTATTTGATTGATGTGTCTTTCAATGCCATAGAAACAGGTAAGGACAGCTTAGCTATCAGCTAGCATTTCTTAAATCACCCAAGGCCACCACTGTGTTAGAATGGTTTGAGTCACTGGCTCAAAGTTTCTTTATTCTATTCTCTTCAGTGGTTGAGAGTTGTGTGCGCAAGCACAGTTACAAACTATGCCTCTTTTTGTTCAAAAGTTGGTGGTTTGTTAGAGGATAGGGGTCGTGTACTGGTCCTTACCCGGAAAAATGGTTAGGTAAAATGTCCGACTGTAATAATGAGAAATACTGTTGAAACATGTTTAAAGCCAAGAAGTAAGATTTCTATAACTTATACACCAACATTGCATGTAATTGTAATTAACACAGCAGCAGTGCATTCCATAATTATGTAATTGTTACAAAAAAAAACAGCCAAAATCTTTTGGTCAAGGTCACATTTGACAAAGTTATGCTCTTTTTGCACTTACATTTTGTCAAGATAATTTAAAGCTAGCTATAATTTTGTCATTTCTTGATACTGCTTTATCAAACTTTCAAATTATATTGCTTATGACAACATGGTCATGATTTACCCCCTCTACCTGTCTACAACTGTACATAGATTATTGAATGCTTAACGGTACTGCAACATATTTTATAACGCTGAGTTTACCGATAATTACTGGAATGTATAGCTTAAACTTTATAATTACTGGAATGTATTGCTTAAAGTTTTAGGTTATTTATATCACCGTTATTAATAATACTTGCGAACATTCTATTATTTATGCTTTTGAAGTTATTTAATGTGACACCAGTTTTAGGGAGTACATCTTTAATGCATGGATCTGTCCTAAGTTAACTCGATTATCAAAATTTATCATATTTCAGGTTATTTGACAGTTTTCTGTGAGACATTGTTAGACGTACTGGACCGGATACCAGGGGATACTCGGACACAAATCGGTTTTATAGCATACGATAGTTCGGTACATTTCTTTAACTTAGCAGAAGGGTTGTCACAGCCACAGATGCTCACAGTTACTGATGTTGATGGTGAGTTTTTTGAAATTTATTGAATTTTATAAAATGGCGAGTACAAAAACAAATTTTCTCACATTTTTCGTTGATGTGAAACAAAGACATAAGTTTTATCAAAGTAAAACAAAACTATAATGTTAAAGCTGTCTGATGAAGCCAGCTTCTGTAAATCATTTTGAATATAGGAGAAAAAAACGAGATTTTTTATCTACGGGTCATTTCTGGAGACTATGAATTCACTAAGAGGCAATCCTACTGGTTCACTCTGTTGTAACAGTAACAATCATCTCCAGAGAATTTTGAATAAGTGAAATTATTAGTTCGGGATGGAGTGATCTAACAAAACACATGTAGATAAAGTTACGGCGAATATTTCATGATTGCCAGTATGTGATGTATCAAAATTGGCCTCTTAAATTAAGTGGCTGCTTAATAATGATGTATTTAATAAGTTTAAACAAAGTGATACTGTATGCAAATGTTCTGTTACTAAAACAAGGAAAAACTTTCTGATATTTGCAAAAACAACGGCTTTCAGCTAATGCAGTGAAAAATCATTTTAAAGTCTTTGAATGTAAGATAAGTAAAAGACGCTGCAGTGAGAGAGATCAGCTTATGGAATTTGGCTCGTACATTTTGTGGCACATACTGGTTCAGTACAATATCACATTTTGAATTTAGTAAATGAGCTCAAAATTAGGAAAATTAAGTATTCTATTCTATACTTTATCAACATGTCATATTTCTGAAAACTGTTATTCTCCCTGAAGGGGATTTTTCTCAGCAGCTTCTGGCGGGAATTCAACGAAAGTTATGTTATAGTTCAGTACCTAGAGGAAATAACGCATATTGCCTGTATTTCCAGTTTGTTTATTTTCCCATTGTTTACAACAGTACTTTTGTTTCAGATATATTCCTGCCCTGTCCTGATGATTTACTAGTCAATTTAAATGAATGTAAAAGTTTGGTAACAGAACTGTTAAATCAGCTACCAACGTTATTTGAGAACAATATGGAGACGAGAAGTGCCCTTGGTGCAGCCCTACAAGCATCATTTAAAATGATGGTAAGTTTAAATATCATATTTTCTATGCTGAAAAATTAAGTTTGTACTTACATTAAGAGTATGGACTGGTTTTATGGCAAGTTAGACCAGTCAAAATCTGTAGCTGAAACTTGACTGGTTACTTTATTAACTTACAATACAGTTTGGTACAAGTAACTGAAAAATTCCGGTACTCTGAGCTTGCATTAGTATCGCGGTGTGTCCTCGTTGATTCAGCGGTAACAGCATTCACCTCCAGTATGTTAGGTCTTTCAAGGTTTGAATCTTGGCCGTAATGAGCATGATAACATCTGGAATAAGTGTTTGAGAGGTACATTGTAGTCAATAAGCTAGGGAAGCTACATTATGTATGATATAAATTCATGTAAACTATACCCCAAGAGGTTTCATTTTTATGGTAAAGTTTTCACAGAAATAAGTACAATTCACTGAGTTTCAGATGAAATAAACAGTAACATCTCTGAATATAAAATGTTATAAAAGTGATCGCCAAAAAAACTTCATATTTAAAACCTTAAATGGAAGAATCCGTTACTTTTCATGACTTATTATCATATTTCCTTTGTGTTTAGTCATCAACCGGTGGCCGAGTGACTGTGATGCAGACTGTGTTACCTACGTATGGTCCTGGAGCTCTACAGAACAGGGAGGACTCCACTCAGAAAACTTCCAAAGTGAGTTAAATAAAGTGTTTAGTGCTACACATACTTGACTTGCAGTTTAAGGGACCTTTTTTACAGGCCATATACATGACAGTTAAGGTCTTTCTTAGACTTGGGTCTAAAATATTCTTAGGTATCCACCCTTTGAAGAAGTTGGAGTATATTGCTTTGTAGCTGTCGGGCAGTCTGTAGATCATTGTGGTTTTGGCTCAATAACTTAAGAAGACTTTAATATATAGGTCTCAAACTTGGTAGGTTCTGTTCAGTAAGTACAAGAGGCTTTGACTTGAATTGGCCTTTACACAAATAATTATCAATGCTGATTACCTTACAGCTGAACATAGGTAAGTATGTGCTCTACAAACTTACAAGATATACATTCTTTCTATAAAAACCAAGGGCAAGCAGTATAAGAACTTTGAAACAATCTTAAAGATTGTTGCTAAGTATTTGTCATGCTGGTGACAAGAAATTCTGCTTTTGCCACCAACGATCTGTTTGCATCTCCATGCAGTCTGATCATGATCTGCACTGTCTTCAATTGAGAGCACCTTTTCAAACAATTAATGTTACTGTTCAGATTTACAGAGGCCTTTTGAGAATTTTAGAGAATGAAGATGAGTTTGGGTAATCTACACATTCTGTACTGCCAACTTGTATATTTTCAGGATATATCCAGTCTTGGTCCTGCGACAGACTTCTACAAGAAGTTGGCATTAGATTGTTCAGCACAACAGATAGCCGTTGATCTCTTTATGTTTAATGGACAGTATGCAGATCTGGCATCCATAGGTAAAGTAGTAATACAGATACTGTAGATCTTACCCCACTTGTGGCTCTGCCTTTGCGCACCCGCTGGTGGCTCCACCTTTGCGTACGTTACTAGTAGCCCTGCATTTGCGTACCCTGTTGGTGACTTGGCCTTTGCAACTAGTTTGAATCATTTTCGACCTGCTTTACCTATATATTTAGCTATACAGTCAGTCTGAATAAGCACTTGTTTCAACACCTAAGATTAGTTAGTTTAAGACCCATAAGGGGGTGATTTAGCAAATTTTCTTGATAGTTTGATTTAATCTGTAATATTTCTGGATCAGTTAAAATGGCAAATAGCTGAAAAACGAATAGAGTAACATCTTTATTAATTTATTAACATACAAGTGTTAGATTTGAGAAAACAGTCACTAAACCACAAATTCATTTAGGATCCAGGCTTATTACCTGACTATGTGAGAAAGTTGACAGTTTATCCCAGTGCATGAGTCCAGTACTGGTCATCCCCAGGAATAATAATGGGGTAAACTGCCCACCTGTAAATAACTGAAGTGCTGTTGAAGCAGGCATTTCAAAATAAGTAAATATAAACATAGTCTCCCCACCAAACCCAATCTTGGCCAAGATGTCATGTTTACTTTATCGTTGAATCGGTGGGTTGTATTTCAGAATGTATATCAAAGTTTTCTGGTGGGTGTGTCTTATATTACCCGTCATACCATGCTGTGAGGACTCCACACCTGACGGAGAAGTTTGAAGCGGATTTCAGACGCTACCTGACCAGAAAGGTTGGGCTTGAATCTGTGATGAGAATTAGATGCTCAAAAGGTAACTGAAGTATTTCTTTCACTCTGCCACACAAGCCTTGGTAAAAAAATCCTCTGAAAAGGGATCACTTTTTCGTTAGAGATGGTATAGAAAATAAGTACATGGATAACCATTTTGCTTGCTGATTATGTTTTAACAGTGCCTTTCTGGAGAGAATACTTCCTTTTATTTTAACATTAAGTGATGACGTTGATGTGCTTTCACAAAGTTCACAACCATACAGTCTTTTCATATCTTAAAGTGACCAATGTCTGATGGGAAACTTTCAATTTTGACACATATGAAGACCTTGAGGTACTGCCAATTTTGAAGAATAGACTAATACTTTTAACTGTGTGTTGTTTGTTACAGGAATAAGTATCCACACGTTCCATGGTAACTTCTTTGTAAGATCAACTGATCTGTTGTCACTGCCCAATGTGAACCCTGATGCAGGATTTGGTATGCAAATGTCTATAGAAGAAAATCTTACAGAAATGTCAAATATGTGTTTCCAAGCTGCACTCTTGTACACTTCAAGTAAAGGTTAGTAAACTAATGTTTTTGTTCATCATTAGGTTTCTAGTAAATGTACTTAAAGGTCAGAAGACCTATGGTTGAGTAGCAAAAGTCGCTAGCTTGAAATCTCATAACATCTCACTGATTGATGGTCAAGGGTTCAAGCCCGATTGCCAGCCTGACTTTGTGTGAGAAAGTTGGCAGTTACCTACAGAGGATAGGAGATTCCCAAGACCAAAGATTTGGTCATCTGCCTGCCTATAAATGACTGAAATACTGCAGAAACCATTGTCTACCTACTTCAAGTGGTCACTTTAGATGCAGCCCTTGGTTGACTGCTTAAGACGGGTTGACTGTATTTACATATGGGTGTCATTACTCTCTCACCCAAAGGCAAATGACTGTTTAGTAGTTAGGATTGCTGTTTTAGCAGAATATGTTTCAGTTAATTTGTAATTGAGTGGAATCATTACTTTTGCTGGCAAGTATGAAGAAAAAGATTTAAGTATTTTGTTAGCAATATGATGAAAAAGCTTTCTTTTTGCTGTGAATATTAGAGGTTATTGAAAGTGTTGCTCTTGATTTACATGCTGTAAAAACAAGTTAATATTTAAGGTGATAAAATTCGAGCACACTCGTGTTTCCAATACCAATCAGATTAATGAATACATGCAGGGCAGACCAGCAGGCTTATAGCATTACTAGCTAAAATGGGTAAGTAATAATGTATGTTCTACTAAGTACATGTGTATGTTTTACCTTTGCTTACAAGAAAATGTTAAGTGTAATTATGAATTAAGTATATTTTTAACAGAATTGTCATGGAAATGGCTTTTAATTTCACATGGTTCCAGTTGTGATAAAAGCATACATTTTGCAACCATATTTAGGGCAAAAATGTTGTATTTTCAAGAACTTGAGGTGGTTTGGTGGAGTTTTTGTCCCAAATTGGCACTAATTATGAAAAGGTTACGTAACCATGTATATGTTACAGCATCTGTTGAAATGTCAATTAATTGCGATATTAAAGAACAAAAAAATAATAGTCTGTTAGCATTAAGTTTTTTATGGGCAGAATGAATACGTGTTCAAATTTGTTGCAAAAACTTGCATATGTTGTGTTCTGTAATTTCAAAAAGGCAAAGAGACATTCAGTCCTACAGGAGTCCATGCATATATTGGACTTATTTATGATAGTCACTGGAAGCCTTTTAAAAAACTTGATTGATTGATAAATTAATTGATTTAAATAAAATTTTAATGTAAGTACATGTATATCATAAGATTGCCTTATGTGACAATCGATGGGATCAATTGAATTTGACACGTTGGTTCAAAGATCAGTTTTGGTATTGTCCTAAGTAAAGCTTTGTTTTATGTGTATGCCTATTGAAACAAGATAAAATATGTCGTAAATTTTATTTCTGTTAGCGACCGCATATCATTAATGTGATGTCCAGAGCTACAATGCCTCCATTATTATTGAATGCTTACGGATATATTACCGTCATCACAAGACAGGGCCTTATTACCATAGAAGAGTGTTAAACTTGATACCCCTTACTGTCTGCTTTGCCAAATCTGTAAGTACAGTGCTAATACTTCAAAACGTTAAAAAAGCACTTTTGTGATCCGAGTATTTTTTGTCTCCCTTTTTGCCAATCACCATTCAAGATTAGGGAGAATATTGCATGCAGGCGGCAGGCCAGCAGGCTATTATAGTTTTTCATAGTCAAATAGCTTGAATACTATCAGGGTATGACTTGAAACTCAAACTATATGTTTCCATAACATCTTCACCTGAGGAAACAATCCCCATAACTCTGTTTTGATTTTTGAAAGATTTATCCCCATTTTAACTAGAAATTTTGGTTAAAGTTTTTTATAAATTCAAATATCTTGAATACTATCAAAGGTATTGACTTGAAACTCAAAGTATGTGTCTACCATCAACATCTTCACCTGAGGAAACAATCCCCATAACTCTGTTTTGATTTTTGACAGATTTATGCCCCTTTTTACCTAGAATTTTTGGTTAAAGTTTTTTATAAATTCAAGTATCTTGAATACTATCAAAGGTATTGACTTGAAAGCTCAAAGTATGTGTCTAATAACATCTACACCTGGGAAACAATCCCCATAACTTGTTTTGATTTTTGACAGATTTTTGCCCCTTTTAATTAGAATTTTGGTATTTTTTTTTGTAAATTCAAATATCTTGAATACTATATAAGGTATTGACTTGAAACTCAAAGTATGCGTCTACCATCAACATTATACACCTGAGAAAACAATCCTCATAACTCTGTTTTGATTTTTGACAGATTTATGCCCCCTTTTTAAAGAAGTTTTGGTATTTTTTTGTAAATTAAATATTTGAATACTATATAAGGTATTGATTTGAAATAAAATATATGTTTAATAACATCTACACCTGAGGAAAAACCCCATAACTCTGTTTTAATTTTTGATAGATTTGTGTCCCTTTTTAACTTTGAATGTTTTGTTAAAGATAGAATACTATCGAACGTATTTACTGTCAACATCTTCACCAATGTTTTGATTTTTGACATATTTATGCCCTTTTTAACTTAGAATTTTGTCACAGTTTTCCAGACTAAAATGGAAATACTCAAAATGGCTTTCTTTTGAAATGTCATAGAATAATTATGCAGCATGAAGCGGTTATGCTTTTTTAATTCTATACATATCAATTTTGAAAAGTTACAAAATTATTCATGATCAAATATACAAGGGCATTATTTCTTTGAAATTATCCCCCCTCCTCCCTCCAGCTTGGCTTGCAGAATCCAGAGTAAGGCCTTGAATGCAATGTACATTCACAAAGGTCTTTCAACAAGTTTCATATCTTTAACCTTAATTCTTATAGCACAATTAACAATACTCCTGTTCTTAGACAAAACCCCTTTTTACCAACAAGCTTTCGAATAGTCGAGCGTGCTGTCATGTGACCTCTTGTTTAATTTGAATGTACTAATTTTGATGTGCGCATGTATATATTATCTTTGTTCTTATAGCTATTAGCTCTTTATTGTATATTTGTATTTATACAAAAGAAAGCATTCCTCCATCATGGGAGGAAACTGCTCCACGTGTGTATGCACCACTGAGACAATATCTGTAATGATATTGGGGCACAAATTCTCTTTTATTTGGTTGGGCTTAACATGGAATTTGAGATTAAAGAAAACCATCTTACTTTACTACTGTCAGTAAAGCATACAACCCACAAACTTCAGTACCTAGAGATGCATATTAAAAAACATTCACAGATTTTATATGCACTCACGATATTAACCCACTGCATTTATGTCCCAGGTATGAGTTATTTGTATCATATATAAGTAATTATCAGTAGGAATATCATCTTTATTTTCAACTTTTTGAAATGAAATTTTCTAAAGAAAAGTGAAATTTTATCTTTTTCAGACTGCGTTTAGGACAGGCATATCAACAAGATTGGACGATAGAACATACGCACTACATCAATGTAAAACACTGCCTACAGGAGAACTCATCAGAACATTATATCCAGATCTATACCCTGTACATACAATAATGGATGTGGTATGTGCGGATTTGAATTAATTCCTGATTTAATAAAATAAGATACTATAAACCAACGTACTTTGTTTTTACAACTTACTTTTTATGTGTTTACAGTAGCCAGTTTTTCACAAAATAAAGCTAACTTTAAATAAGTTAAGAAAAAAATTTGCATCCCATTTGGTTTATATCAAAACAGGAAACATTCGTGAGTCGGTCGAAAATTTGCAAAAGGTCAACATTGAAAGACACAAAATTGATCATTTTACAGTTAAAGTTTCTATCAATATCACGATGTTTGTAAAGTCACTGTTAGCTCTTGCCAGACTATATTCATATTTCCATGAACATTGCACAAAATGTATTTCACCAGTATTGTAAGGTTCACTTCGATTTCTCTCTACATGTAAGAAAAAAATTCAGTAGAACTTAACAGTTTTATGAAAACATTCCTTGTGTTTGAAGAATCTTGTTTGGTGATGTTAATACAGTATAGTCATTTTGAACAATAATTTAACAGCTAGAATTAAGAATGGTTATTCTTCGATCTTATTCTGAAAAAGGGCCATACAAGCTGTAAATTGTATTACAGGAAATGGTGAAAAAGGGAAGTCTAGAGTTCCCCAAGTTACCAATACTGCAGCTGTCATCAGCAAACGTTGATCGTAACGGGGCATATCTCCTTGATACCGGTGATATAATCTATCTGTATATTGGTAGTGCAATTAATCCGCAGTTCTGCCAGGACGTGTTAGACAGACCAAACTTTGCTTCAGTGTATGAAGGAGGAATTGTAAGTATTTTGTACCTGTATGTTTTCATGAGTTATTCAGCAGTTTTATCTGCAGCTAACAAGGTTGTTAGGATAAAGGAATTAATTTGCCGCAACCCATTGCCTTCATGCCGTTTTACCATAAAAGAGTTTAAACTTACACCTCTACCCCATCCTCACGTGTTCTCTTTAAATTCATCATTATTTGAATCAATGTGCATTGTTTGAGGTATGTCTCACCTTCAATGGTAGCTCCAGATTGTACTGTGAGGGTGTTAAAGTTTTTTTCAGCATTGTACCTGCACACTTACTGTGTATATACCTATACTGCAGTCAGATCACCCACAACCTTGGTCGTTTTTATGTAGGTGATGAGGGAAATAATTGATTGCCCTGTAGGTTGTAGGTTCAGACCTGCTAAGAGTCATTAAAATATCCCACATAAGGCTGCAGCTATTTCTTTTTCTAATATCCCACTTGAAACTGACTCAGTTAACTTAAAATTTAATTCCCAATTGACAGGGAACATTTCCATGGTAAATTTCAAAATAGGACTTCTTTGCCTTTGGACAGGGGCATTAGTTGTTGAACATTTACCAATTGAATACCAAACAGTGTAAATCGTGATCAGACTGCGCAGATGTGAAAGCTGGATCATGATCTACACTATTTACAAAGGTGGAAACACTGAAAGGATTTGCTTAATATCACATATGCATATACGAGTTGTTAAAACATATGTTTATACAATTTTAGGTGTCTTTGAATAAAGAACCATTTAATATATCTAAAATGTGTTTTAAAGGTAATTTTATCATGAAGTCCTTATATTGATTAAAGTTTTTATCTTAATACTTTTATAAAAAGTTACATATTATTTGATACAGAGTGAGTTGCCAGAATTGGAGAATGATGGCTCAGAGAGGTTGAGAGCCTTTGTCACATATTTGTTAGATGGTAGATCGAATGGTGCAGCCTTAATTGTGGTCAGGTAAGAAACAATTTCCTGTAATTATTTAGAAAGGTCGATCAAAGAAAAGAGAATAACCAAAAAAGTGCTATTTTTTTCTAATACATGATCATAAAATACCATGAAATTCATGAAAAGAAGAAATCATATTTTAGCACACAAAAAAACCTAAAAGATTACTTTCATGTCCATGAATTCACATAATTCTTTGTATTGCTTTTCTTTCATTGTCTGTCTCATGCTTTTGAATGGCATATAACAAACATTTTAACGTGTGCTTCCTAAATTTTGCAATGGCTTAAATTTCATAAGTTGACATGATAATATTATATCAATGTTCAGGAAGTGAAGGATAATTTGACAATTGTCTCGGCAATAGAGTCCTTTCTTCTACATTTTTGCAACATGATTATAGTTATTTTGTGTATCCCAAGTGTTCTGTAGTCTTGAATTTCCAGTCTTTAATACAGGTTATAACACTTCATTTTGAAATACAGCTTCTATTTAACAATATTTTAAAGTGATTGTAAAGTTCCACTTGAAAATATGATGTGAAATAGAGTACGTATTCTGCTATATTTGGTTTCATATAGTCAGTGTTCTCTATGTGTGAATTCTTTATATTGTGCACGAAGATTTAACTGACACTCGTAAATATTTTGTGTATGACAAATTAAATTTTCAGTGTCTGAACATGAATACATATATTATGGAATCGTGGTAGAAAATATAAAAAGTTGACTGTTTATATTGTTATATTAAAGTGGAACATAAATTATGATTTTCATTAACAGGGAGGACGGAAAGTTGAGGATGAAGTTTTTCCAGCATTTTGTGGAAGATCGAACTGAATCAAGTATATCATATGTAGAATTCTTACAACAAATACAAGTGCAAGTGAAAAGCTGAGAGCACTTTGAGAAATATAGGAAGTTTTAATTTGATATGAAAATATTCGCTATATATATATATAAGTCGGTAGTTGATCTAAGAGAGATGGAGTGCCAGTGTAGAAATATATCATAATCAATGCAAGATAGAATTGTAATATATATATATATTATAAATACAGGAACTAATCCTGTTTCCTCAGAAATGATTTATTGAGGTAATTTCGATAATTTAGAATGAATTCACATCATGAATAATGACGCTATTAAAGTAAAATTCTACAAGATGAAGTGCTGTGCCCAAGTTGTGCCATGAAGATTGCAGGGGAAATAATTCTGTGCTTATTTGTACCAAGTGCTTCAACACAGTATTCTATATTTAGAGAAAACTTCCATTTGAAGTGAGAAGGTATCCAGAATTCTGTATTGTTCAGAAAAAAACAGTCAGAATTTCATGGAAGAATTGTGAGACTATTTTGACTAGCTGCCACGGGTTAGTATAGGACAACAAGTTTATTGGAGTAAATGCTGTGGCCAGTTTTAAGTGAAATTGTCACTAGAAAAACAAAAGTTACAGTGAAAATTGTAAAGAAATCTGGAAAATTTGTTTGTTAGCCATACATTTCATGGAAAGAAATAAGCACAATGTTACAGGGTATAATGAGTATACTGTCGAAATTAAGGGATCTCCAGAAAATAAGTTGGCTATGTGAAACAAGCGATCTCTGGTAGGCCAAGGATCTCCGTAAGACCAGCAGTCACTGGAAAAATGGTGATATCTGGAAAACCAGAGTGTACAAATAAATGAGAGGCGTTTGAAAGGCTGAGAATTTCAGTTTTGCTGGCTAAATGTTAGAACAAGAATTATAAAATGTAGTATGGAGTAAAGATACGTTAGGGACGTTTATTTTGATTATTGTGATAAAGAATTTTAAACTAGCGTATAAAAAGCCTTGCTATAATGCCGTTTGCTTTCATACTGCTTAGTATTATACAAGGCTACTAGAATGAATTGAAAAATGTGACAATGTTTTTGTATATAGGTATTATATAAATAAACATGCATTACATTCTAAAAGCATAGAGCAGATGACGATTTTTATACACACTTTCTGTTGTATGTATTGAATACGTGCAAAGTGTCATATGAAATGGCATAGCCAGAATTGATGTTGTGTTGAAAAAAAATTTGTTTAACTATGATTTAAAAATGTATCGGTGACAGTGGAGTTACACTTAAAATGATAAAATTTAATGGCATTATGAAAAGCTTGGCTTTTAGTGTTATATAATGTAGTTCAGTTTTAAGTTTTCACCGAACTGCCACTTAGGTCTAGCCCTTATTTTATGTAGTGTTCGTACATCTTTTTCTAACATCAAGGTTTAAAATATAAAAGAATCGTATATGAAGTACAAAGAAAAATGGTAGATATGGTGAAAATAATGTACATTTGAATGAAATGCATGTCTTAATTTTTGAAAAGCATCAAACTAGAGTTATCTAAGTTTCTGCCCAAGATTGCTGCAGTGAACTACCGGTTTCCTTCTATGTCTTTCTGTGTTTGGATGGGTTATTATGAAATTAAGTAGCAACGTTAAAAGTTAGCTAAATTGAACTTGATTTGTGACATTTTTGAAACTCATCTTGGTATTATTTATTAGTATTTATTTATCGTACCTTCTGTTTACCATGTAATGAAATACCCTCTATGTTTACTGCAGTATTTCAATGCCATATTGTGAAAATCAAAAAGAAAATAATTACGCTGGAAAATAACATAATAAACTTGGGTCATTTAGTGAAATCAAACACAGAAGAATTTTGAGGTCTTTACTCTGCATATTGTTGCAGCTGGTGTAGACATTAAGTTCACATCCTCTATCGCCAACTTGAAATCACTGTAACTTCTCATAGATTGAGGGTCATGGGTTTGAGCCGTGCCTACGACCATGGTGGTAGCATGGCTAGATCCAGTGAAATGTTGGTAGAGTTAAAACTGTTAAATGCTAAAATTATTCACTTTAAAATATGTCATTGTATCAAAAACAAATTAGATTATTTATTTCTTTTATTGATTGTGGCTTAATTATTGCAAGTGTTTCTGTTTTATTTATTGTTGATTGTAGTACATGTATTTGGTGTTTTCAGTCAAGTTCATATTTTTCTTAATTTTTTTCCACTTGGCATGCTGAACATGTTTTCTACAATAAGAGTCCGAATTCTGACAGTACTCCACATGGCCAATTACATGTCGTTTGATATACAAACAGTTCAGTTTGAAGAGGAAAAAAGTACAATTTTTACACATTTGTTTATCTTTTTGAAATAATCGATTCTGTCTTATCTTTTTGAAATAATCAATTATGTGGTACATGTATCTAAATGAAGGATTGGGACATTTTAGTGTAGAGCATTGTGCTACATATATCAGCCATGAGCCTATATACACTGAGATTTCTGAATAGATTCCTTTGAAATCACTAATTGAGAATTTTTGTATGTGTCGGTATGGTATGTCAAGAGAGATCATGAAACAATTTTTTTAGACTTATTAGAAAAACAGCTATAGTAGGATGCAACATTTGACTAAAATTGTTTCTAGACATGCTGTTTTTGAATTTAACAATTAAAGAGAAAGAGCAGTCATTATGAAAATACAAAAAGGTTAGACTGTATCCTACTGACCTACTAGTGACTTTGTGTATGTGACTGGTGTAGATCATGATTTGCCAGCATATACATGCAGTTTGGTCATAATCTGCTCTGTTCACTATTCAGTCCATTAATTTTCAGAGAGCACCCCTATGAATAGTTAATGGTACAGTCTAAATAGAAAGATGGACAAGTCCATGTTAGACATTCAGCAGGGTCAATGGTAACCTTTTTTAAATTCCTGAAGGAGATTCTAGTACACTTGTTAAATGTTTAAACTAACGAAAGTATGAAAAATGCTAAGGAAATACTCTATACTTATTGCATATCAGTTACTTTGTATAGGGTATCATGAGCCAATTAATGTGTTCACCCAAGCCTTTGTGGCAAAGTCTTTGTATTGCTCAGTTTAAAACAAAAGGTTGTAAAGTGTTAATATTACTCAATATTGTTGCATTGTTTGACATTTCTGTAGAAGTGTTTAAACTATGGCATGTCAGAAAATGACAGAAAAGAGAGTGGCCGCGTTTAACAAATATCATCAAAATATACGTGTACGTACATGTAATCTACCACCCCATATAATTAATTGTCAAAATACATTGATGCTTCGCTGCAGTAACATTAATTGGACAAAGTTTAATGTGGTAGCAGTATTGTGTCGGTTCATTTCCATAGCTGTTTCTTTTGACAAGGTCTCAATCTTGTATTTGCAGTAGTTTTCACTGAACTGTTAGTCACAGAATCACTACTTCTTGCTTGATGATATTGTTCATACCATTTGTCTTTCTTGGCATGAAATTTGTTAAAATGTCACCCTGTATATACATGTATGTGTATTATAAATACAGTTCGAAATTCAAGCATTCATGGATACACTGCAAATATGGTAATTTTTCCATCATCAAATTTTCAGGAAATTCCCACAAGTTTAATCAAGTATATCAGTGTCTTGACTCCATGGAAAGGATTTGCCTTCAAATTTTTACTAAGTTCACAATTTCTTGCAAAAATAGCAACAAAAAAGCTCTTGTGAATGAAACCTAGTTTTCAGCATTTATTTGCCTATATTTTTAAGGTTTTGGGTGAAAGCAGAAGTGGTTGGGATTAAAATGTTGTGAGATATATTTAATGATTTTACTGTATTTTCAACCTGAATATGGCATCTTATATCTGTGCAGACAATTCTCTTCAAACTGAAAGTTCTCAACATCCCAAAAAACTGTCAACAAAATTTACACAAATTACCAGTAAAAAAGAATTCAACTTGCCCATTCGGTTGAAAAATGTTCCACTAAGAAACAGACAGTGACTGGTTGAAGTAAGGTTAACAGATGATGTCCTCAAAGGGGCATACATGTACATGTTTAAAATGGAAATTTGGATTGGTAAATGCCAGTATATTAAATCCTCAGTTACATATTCCATACCAATCATCACTTTGACCTATCTGGTACTAGGGATTCTTTTGTTGTATTTTTCAGTAGATATAAGCAGTAGCTGTAGGTTACGCCATAGTAAATGCTATATTTTTGATCTTGGTGATGTTGCTTCATTTTCAGTTTTTCACCATTGAATGCTGCATTGTATGCTGCTATTTTCATTGGTGTTGGATTATGATTAAATTTAACCAGACACTTTTAAGAGCTTTTTTTAAAGCTACTTTCAGTATTGTTAAAATCCTGACTATCAGAATTGAAAACAGCATATGCAGTGTATATGATCATCATTTAAAGTGTTGCATGCTTGAATGGAAACACTTCCTCTACTGCTCACAGTTCTAGTTGGATTACAGACAATTGGGTTTATGCCTTTTTATGTCAGTGTATTGATCTATCATGATGTGTCATGGGACAATTATTTACCGTTCATGGTAATTTTAGTTCTTTTTATTCATATGGTTAAATATCAAGTCTAGTACAGTTTTTGGCAGAAAGTACGTGCAGTTTTTTCCTTTTAATGTCTTGTAATGTAACAGCTGTGAAAAGCTTCGTGTATTGTCCTGTGTTACCATGTACCTTTTGTGTGTACCACTATTTTAAATGTAGTAATTTATGTGTTATAACCTGTGTTTCAATTTGAAACAACCCAGAACTACTTGAACCAACATTTAACAGGATGTCTTATTGTTATTACATTATAGAATATGAAAATAGTGTAATATTGTTAAATCAGAAATAAATAATGTGAACCATTACTACTTTTGTTAATTATACTCTCACAAAGTTTTGGGTGGGGGGTTGACTCAGCTTGTTGAACTGTTGGGTTTTTGTGTCCACTCCATATCTCCTGAACCCCTTGAAATATTTCCATCAAACTTTGGTCAAACATTCATCTCATTAAATGACAGGCAGAACGCATGTCCCCATGAAGGATTTTCGTCAAACTTTGGTCAAATGATCATCTCATGAAGACAGTGTGCAGAACCCATGTCCGAACCCCACTTGATTTTTTTGAAACTTGGTAAAATGTTTTGTACCAAGTGTAGTTGTGCATAATTTTTGTCTGCACTTTTCGATTCAAGAATTCTTAGCGGAGTTTTTTGCCTTTATTGTAAACCCTTACCCTGTTTGTCTGCGCAACTTCTTTTATACGGCTTGGCGGATTCGACCAAACAGGAATGATCAGTGCCAAGCCTTTACTAAGACCATATGAAAAAAGTAAGTAATCAGAATTTGTTGGGTGTCTTTGAAGGCCATATTAAAATAAGTTCAAATTATTTGTGATTCATGACACAAACCTGTCTTTCCTTCAGTGTTAAGTGGTTGAAGACATGTTTTTTTTTGAAAAACAAGCTCTAGTTGATTTTAATTGTGTCAACTCTGTATCTTCTACATGTTTATCCCTTGAAGGATTTTCGTGAAAGTTTGGTCAAAACATTGATGAGCAGAACCATGTTTCAACCCTGTCTGCCAATATAAATGTCACACTTTGGGATCAATAATTTTTTGTGTTCACTCTGTATCTCTTTAACCCTTTGAAGAATTTTTATGAAACTTGGGACATCCATTCATCTTATCAAGATGATGTGCAGAATCTAAGTTCCAACCTTGCGACTCAAGGTTATGGTTAGGGGTCAAAGATCACAAGACTTTTCTAAACCTCTGGGGAAAGTTTGGTTAGAATGTAACATTTAGACGATAATTGTCTTGGTAACATTTAAGGTCAAAGGTCCTAAGTCTATAACCTTAACCCTTTGAAGTATTTGCATTAAACTTTGGTCAAATGTTCTGATTAATTTGACATTCAAAACATGTTCCAACTGTGCCAGCTTGAGGTCAAGGTGAGGCCCACATGGAAGGTAATGGGTAATCCAAATGTGTAGCCTGGTAAAATAAAGACATTATTATTATTTTTAAGGTTATGAGACTACATCTCCCAAGCCCCTTGAAGGATTTTTCATTCAACTTTGCTCACATGTTCGCCACAGCAAGATGATGGTAGTGTGTATCTCTGCTATCTTGGTTCAATGTTGAGGTCAGATTTAGGGACCAAAGATCATGTGACTTAATTCTGTCTGCTTGTATCTCCTAAACCACATACTGGATTTCAAATGAACATGTGACAAATGTTAATCATCTAGTTATTGAGGTTAGTGTAATTACAGAAGGCATTTCTTGTGACAACGCACATTTGTAGGGGTATTTTAATCATATTCAGTGATAGCTCCTTGAGCCGCTAGAAGGGAGTAATTAGGATCATTGTATTTGCAGTGTCAGTTGTTGGCGTCCACCCGTAGGTGTTACACTCTAGCTTCAACTTTTCTTGAAACAATCGTAATCAAACTTGAACAAAGTACAGTCGAACTTGCCCATGCGACCACATGTATTAAGCGACCGCTTTTGAATCCCGCCCGCCCCCCCCCACCCCCCCCCCACCCCGAGAGTTTTTAAACTGTTTTGCTACCGCGTTAAGCAACTTTTGTCTAACGCAACCAGTAATTAGCGACCAATAATCGGTCTTTTGTTCATATTAGGCGACCATTCATGTGCAAAACAGATCATTTCTGTGGAAACTGACAGCTTAAAGTTTCATTTAACGTCCCAATTAGGCACGAAGGTGTCAAATCTCGTAAATATTATCGTCCATCCTTATGTCCGCATGTGTTAATTGTTGGGTTTTTATCGACTTTCGGTACTTTCAAGTACAAACTATTTTGCTATTTTTGGAAATTAAACGTGCGACATAAGTACGATTTTATGTAAAAGGTGATGCTTTGTATTAAGAGTCCATTTTATTAAGCGACCGGTTTTGGTCTTTCCCTTTGGCGGTCTGTAAGATGGCAGACATGTCAAATTGGGCACTATCAGACCAGTTCTTTCATAGTTAATGCTCAACATTTGTTTTGTCAGGCCTGTATGATACGGTAGGTGTTCTGATCATTATGTGCATCAACCTCCTGCTTTCAGCTTCCACTGCTAGATATCTCTATGTAAAATGAGAGCCAAACTGGCAAGTCTCCAGTGTCAGTACATAGCCTTTCTTAGACAAGCCCTATGCAGTGCACCTTTGTGGCCAAACATGAAAACTGAGCACTTCCTGGTTTGGGGCTGCAGTGCAAGACATACCAAAGGCCTACCAGTATAGGGACATGCCCTGGTGCCCACAAACAGGTCTCATAGGTGATAAGCCTCAGTGTGTGAAGTACAAAAGGAATTACAATGTATTATGCAATTGGGGTATTCAAGGAATTCTTTCCCCCTTACCATGTATGTTTCTAAACTTGTTCATCTTTCAGTTCAGACTGTTTAAAGAGGTGCTAAATGGAAAAAAAATAAAAAGGCGAACAACACAGATCAATATCAGATTGCACAGATATGCTGGCTTATCATGATCTACACTGGTCGTCAAGTCAGCATGGTTTGTCGCTAGCAGGGTAAGGCCCTAAGTATGACAACAAGAGTAACAAAAACAAGTAGTCTGTTTGGTTTATTCTTGCATAGCACAAACTTTTTTTCTGGTACAATACATAATACATTAAACTTTTTACATAATTTTCACATTCTAGATATTACAAGCAGCTGCCTTCTCATTCCTATATAACATTCATACCTTAGTACAAATTGGTACATCTGTAAAATAGTCAACCCCCTTTTACTACAGGACAAATGGTCAGATCCACTACCATTGCCCTTTATATGTAAAAAAAAACAACAACACTATTTGCAACAACAACATAGGTTAAAAATGTTCATTTTTCCCACAAAAGACAGAAACACATTCACATTCCCTAGTTAATGACACGATTATTATTACAGTAATTTGTATGCCACTAACAAATGAAATACAATTAATGCTAATCACCATGGCAGTAGTGGAAGAATTATACCACATCATTCACAGCCATGTAATCAGTGTACAAGACTAGTATTATAAATCTGTAGCAAGTGGACCATTCTAAAACAAGCTGTATGGTAGTGGTGGTGTTGTTAGGCAAACAAATCTTTCATTCTCTGGTACAGAAGCTTCCTTTACCTCCCTAACCCCATTTACTATTCCTCTACCCCGAGACTGCTTCATTGTAAAGTTACCTTCCTACATGTAAAACAAACAAACAATATCTCCTTCTCTTCAACATAAAGTAAAACTTTACAATAAATTATTTTGTT
Source organism: Saxidomus purpurata (assembly GCA_022818135.1). Taxonomy (NCBI): domain Eukaryota; kingdom Metazoa; phylum Mollusca; class Bivalvia; order Venerida; family Veneridae; genus Saxidomus; species Saxidomus purpurata. The sequence goes on from JAFMSR010000042.1 coordinate 36,380, forward strand.
CATTTTGCAAATTTAAAGTGTGCACCATTTTGACTTTATTTTATCTTTCATAAGCTTCAGAAAAAAAACATAAAGGGACATTCCCAAATCTAAATATAAAAAATGCCACTATGAAACTACAAACAAGAAAATGCAACAAGGTCAGAGAAGCCAAGTACATAAAGTCATACACTTACATGTAGTACATATACATACATGTACAATATACATAGGGTGGCGCCAAAATTAGACGCAGATCATCAGAAACAGAAAATAAATGTAACATACAAGTCACATGTCTAATTGGTTAACAATTTGATAAAATTCAAAATAAAATGGAAGCTCTTCAAATTTAACATAAGATTGTGCTAAAGTACATGTACACCCAGAAGTTTCCCAATTTAACAGGTGCAATTGTAAAAGTTATGTTTTTTCTGTACAAAATACCCTTTTTTCTGAAAGAATAAACATGTACAATACATTGGGACAATCCAGGTCAGACAAACCAGACTACAGAAACGGTGTGTAATGCTAGATGTATCAAAATGCTACTATGGTAAAAAGAGAAACTTTTTACCCACACTGGAAACATAATTTGAGAAAACCACTAAACCTGCGCTATGAAATACTACATGAAAACCTCTAAACCCAAACTGAGACATGCAATGTAAGAAAATACTGTATCTAAATCAAGAAATAAGCAAGAGATGTTTGTGAAACATGTATGCCCCCCTGACAGCAGCCAATTCTGTTAAAGGTCACTGTGGCCTTGACCCTTGACCTGTATAGCTGAAAATTGATAGGGATCATCTACAGGTCATGACCAACCTACCTACAAAGTTTGAGGACAATGGACCAATATATTCTCTAGATATTGGTCGGACAAGTTTTTTCTGTTAATGGTTACTGTGACCTTGACCTTTGACATGTTGACCTCAAAGTCAATAGGGATTATTTCCTTGTCATGACCAACCAACCTACCAAGTTTGAGAAGCCTAGGGCAAATCATTCTCTAGTTATTGATGGGACATTAGGTTTGGTCTACTGACAGACCGTCATGTGCAAACAATTATACCCCTTCAGCTTTGATTTGGGGCATTATAAACACTTCTGTGCTGAGAAACAAGCCTCCACTAAAAAAATGAAACCTTGGCTGAGAGACATAGTGCAAGAAAACATCAAACCCTGGACTGAGAAACTCAGCACCTTGAGAAAATGTTGCGTTATATTGTTTCAAATGGATCATTTTTCAGGAAGATACTGGGATTCTAAAACTCACTACTGACTTGTTGGTCATGATTCTGAAACTTCTGTTACTGCAGATATGAGACTAAGGAGTAATGTTTTTAAATGTTTAACTGAAAAAACTTTTTTTTTCATAACAACGTGTTTTTGTTCTGGTACAAACAGATAATTCTACATTGAAACAATGATAAATTGTTCTATCCTCCTATCACAATCCTTGGTACATATATTTATGTCATAAGAATGCATGCAACATACAGATTTTCACTATAGGTAAACTAGATTTCTGATATCTATGACTGTGCTAGGCGCAGACAAAGCAGAAAAAAAATGTAAGTATGAGTTCAGCTGTACAAAAAGCAAACTTATTTGACCCCTCCCCAGGTTTTTTCAATAGGTAAACCAGATTTCTTATTTAACTTGTAAGTAGCAGACAGGGATGAAAAGTCAGACAAACTGCAAGTGTGAGCCCTGCTGTACAAAAAAACGACCATTTTAAAAGCCATCCCATGTCTCATTCATCCTTGTGTTTAAACAAACCTCTACCTCTTGTCACCTGTACAGCGCTAGATCAGCTTCTATCTGGTAATAAGACCACACTATTTCAGATGGAACCTCACTCTTTGCTTGTCTATATCCTAAAAATTTTAAACTAGAATTGTGTTCATAGGATATGGATGCCCTCACTTTCCATGTCTGTCACAAAACAAGCACAGATTTTCACAACTTTACTGTTACTATTACCCTATGTGCTCAGCTTAGTAAAAACAATCGTTAGCGCTTAAATTAAATGAACAATCTTGGTAGAGGTTGAAATGACGGTGCTGCTTACCAAATATCTAAGCTCTGGGCCTTTTACTTTTGGAGAAGATCTTTTAAATATCTCTACAGTCATACTATATAGCTCTATGCAAAATTGAGTGACCACAGAGTGGGTTCAATTTGCAAATGGGTCAATTTTGACCCAGGGTGCATGATTTGAACAATAAACTTGACCAGGGGTTTATGATTTGAACAATAAACTTGACCAGTGGTTTATTATTTGGACAATAAAATTGACCATGGTTTATGATTTGGACAATAAAATTGACCAGGGGTTTATGATTTGAACTCATCTTCAGATCTTGGACCAGTACACAATGCTACATTCCAAATATGTAAGCTCTGGGTCTTGTGGTTTAAGACAAGAAGATTCTTTAAGTTTTCAATATATAAGCCTATGTAAAATCAAGTGAGTGGTGGGGAGGGGTAAAATTAGATTCAGATGTCATGATTTGAAGAATCTTGGTAGAGGTCAACTAGGCAATGCTACATATTCAATATCTAAGGTCTGGGCCTTGTGGTTTCAGAGATAATTTTTAAAGTTTTTCCTTTAGTAATCTATGTAAAATCAAGTGACCGACAGGGTTGTGTCTATTTTGACCCAGGGGTTATGATTTGAACGATCTTAGTAGAGGTCCACTAGACGCTACCAAAATATCTAAGACATTGTGACTTTGGAGAAGATTTTCAATTTTTTTTCTATATTTAGCTCTGGTGGCCATGTTATTCAGTCAGACAAAATGTTTAAACAAATTTAAGACAGCTCTATGCTAGGTACTTCTGGCCAAGCCTGATGAAATTCAATGAAGTGGTTTATGAGAACAAGTCAATTGAAGCAATTGTGGACAACAAACAATGGACAACAGACATTCATTAATCCTAAAAGCTCACCATGACCACTCTGTTACATAAGGCATCAGGTGTCTGCTTAATGACTCACTTCAAGTGGCCCGACTGGGGGACTGAACCAGGGCCTTATAGGTTACAAAGCAAAATGTTATTAATGAAACCCTTTTTTTATGGTTCCTGATTAATCAAGTGTAGGGTGCAGGTGCAAATAACTTACATAAAATTATCACACAGTCAATTCTTGCATGCAAAGAGTATCGATAAATTCCATACAATACATGTATATACATTTGTATAACTATTTATGTTCATGATAATAAATGCTTATAGATGATATATGTATATGGTGATACAGTGTAAATGCACGCTGGAGCAGCCATTAACTTTATGTGAAAAATCATAAACTAGTATTTGTAAAAGTCAGGTTAAATCCAGCATCTATAAAGCTTGCTTCATAAACACACATACAACGGGTATCAATCAATACTAGGCTTAGGTTAAGGCAGTATGTGCCTCACTAACTCAGTTTGACCTAACATACAATCATATCGCATACTACCTCTAGCAAGTGTTAAGTATGGTAGATCATTTAAAACAGGAATCTTAAGTATCAAGGCTTTGGAATATAAGGTTTCCGATAAATTTTGAGGATCCTGAAACTGTTTTACTATTCAAGGTCACTGTCACCTTGACCTCAAAAGCATAAGGGTCATTAACTGCTCATGACCAACCTCACTATCAAGTTTCAGAATCCTACTTATTAGTGGAAACCATCTTATTCTTCAAGGTCCCTGCAAACAACTGACTCCAAAAAATTAGCCGTCATTATACATGCCATGGCCAACTTTCCTAAGTTTCAGGATCCTAGGCTAAAGACAAATAAAAGCATTCTTAAATTATGGATTGGAAACTGTTTTTATCTACCAACATAGATATGTGTAAAGCAATACATTTATATACCCTTTTCTTCTTCAAAGAGGGGCATAAAAATTCTGTGAGAAGATATTCTAAAGTGGTAGCGCAATTCAGTAAGTATGTGCATCTCTAAGCACATTATAGGTCCATACCTTTTCAGCAGTGTAGTCCAGTAAAATGGCACAGCCCTAGTGAATGATGCTTCACTAAATAACTCAGATTTTATTTGGACTAGTATCTTCAATAAAAATATCAAGTTTTAGTTTTACCCCTGAATAATTGTCTTGAGTATATATCTCTACAGTCCTGAACGTAAATGAAATGACCAGTTCAATCACTCCCATATCTACATGTAGTACAGTGACTACATCCCTATGGTTTTCAAACATATATTGATTGTAAAACCAAAAACACATCTTGCACATGTATGCATTTCATTCCAATTACAGTTCTTCTACAGGCAAAATAATATCGGAGTATTCAAGATAATCCTTCAAGGACTTTGGAAGACTAAGAGAAGAGATGCTCCGAGGCAGTGGTCTCGCTATGCTGTCTCGGATAGCTTTCCTGCAAGTACAGCGTAGTGATTTAGGCGTAGATACCATCCTGTTCAACAGACTGAAAATTTCTGGTTTGTCTGAACATTGTTCTTTCAACTTTTCGTCAGTAAAAACTTCAAAAATGTCTTTATATGAGCAAGCACCTGCTCCGTACAACATGTCAATCATTTGTACATTCTTGCGAGACAACGCACATTCAAAACAACTCATTACTTGGAAAGTGGTCATGTCGCGACAAGATATATTCAAATCACAACCCGCTCGTATCAAGCACTTTACCCCTGCGTAGTTATAATGCATGATGGCAATAAATAGAGGTGTGCGACCATGAGCATCTTTGTGGTCTGGGTCAGCCCCGGCTTCTAAGATCATGTTGATCAAATCTTCAGAACCCGTCCGTGCCGCTATAGAAAGAGCTGTTCTTTTTGCTTTACACGATATTGACACGTCTGCCCCATATCGGAGAAGCACTTTAATATTCTCAGTCTTGTTATACCCTGCTGCACTCATTAGTGGAGTAACACCCCATACGTCAGTAGTATTTACCTCTGCACCGGCTTCTAAAAACATCTCAATAACATCAGCTGTACATTTGTTTGCTGCATGCAGCAAGACAGTTGTATCTTCTAAATCAATTTCATTCACTGGCATATTTGCCTCTAGCAACAGTTTGAGAATCTTTTTAAAGTTTTCTGGCTGTTTTAACACTAGTACCATTAATGCTGTATAGCCATGAGGCATGTACTTGGGAAGTAAATTTTTCGCTGAGCCGTTCGGTAGTCCATTTGGAACACCATGATGCTCATTGTCATCATGTTCTACCTGAGTTACATTAGCACCATGATTTAGCAGAATTTCCACAGTTTTGATATGGCCGTTTTCACAGGCTTCCATAAGAGCTGTATAGCCCATACAGTTTTGATTGTGAACATTAGCGCCCCATTCAAAAAGTTTACTAACTATATCCACATGGCCACCTTGGGCGGCCAGCATAAGTGCCGTCTCTTCAGAACCGTTCCTGGCATGTACACTCACTTTATGTTCTAGAAGAAGGTTTACACACTCTAGATGGCCATTGGTGGCAGCCCTGAGCAAGGCCAGCTCAAGGTCATCTTTAAGTAATTCACCATATTTTCCTTCCAGAGCATCCTTCACAACTACAAGATCATTACAGCTGGCTGCTTCATAGATTTTGCTGAAAAGAGTACCAAAATTATCAATTAACACAGTTTAAATGATTACCTACTGTCAGCACAAAGGAAAGTTACGATAACTGATTACTTGACCCTTAGCTCTATGGTACATCCTCATCTAAGGTCATTTAGTGTGAAATTAATCTATGTACCGTACTTCCTGAAGACTTAAGTCAAGTTCCTTCTGGAAAAAGCTAGAAGTTCCAAGCTACAGACCAACATGGTTTATGTAACATCAACTGACTGCATTAGTAAGCTAAACTTTTCGTAAGCATGTATACATGTATACCTCAACCATGGTTTCCTCATAATCATATCTGCATTATGAATATTTGCCACTGAATGTGTTTTGTCAGAGGAGTCCTTAACCCTGACCATGGTTAATTTCTACAATAGAATGGTCCATCCTTTAATTTGGACAGTATCATTAGTTGTTCAAAGAGGTGTTCACTGAAGAACAGTGCAGGCTTATCATGATCTGCACCGTCACATGGCAACCAGCAGGAAAGAGTTAAAATATAATTACCGGTAATCAGAATCGAACTAAAATGGTAAGTGATTTTGACTCTTATTTAAATATTGAAAGAGCCGATACTAAAATCCGCACCTATACATTTTCATATATAAAGTGTTAAAAATGTTTTACTTACATGTCCTCCATGCTCATCTCTGGCAGCAAAGGCAAAGGTTAATATTCTAGAACTATTGTTTCATCTTTCAAGTGATTATCCTGAAATTAAATTAAGTCATGTTTTTACTTACACTTATAACCTTGTATACTTATAATGTATATTGCCAACATTTGAAAATATGTATGTAAGTTTGGTACAAGTACTACAAAGTCAAGTGTTTTTGTAACACTGAATCTTTGAATCATTAAATGGGCCAAGCCCCGGGAATATATGTTGAACCACAGGTTGGCACTCCAATCAATTGATCTTTCCCTCCTGCTGAGTAACAATCAACCTGAATATATACTCAACAAGAGGGCAAAAATTGCCCATATCACTCACCTGGCTACCATTGGCGATAATACAAGATCAGCAATAGCAAAAAGGGTCAATTTTGACTGAAAAATCTTGGTTAAGCACCACTACATAATGCTATATTCCAAATATCTAATGCTTTAGACCTTGAGGTTCTAGACAATAAGTTTTGAAATTTTTCCTCTATGAGCCTACATGAAATCAAGTGACCTCCAGGAGGTATCAATTTTGACCTGGGGGTCATTATTTGAATCATCTTGGTAGAGGTCCACTAGGTAATGCTAAATGCCAAATATCTAAGCTATGCGGTTTTTCCTATATACATTTAAGTCTGACCCCTGGGCGGGTCAATTTTGACCTGGGGGTCATAATTTGAATCATCTTGGTTGAGGTCCACTAGGCAATGCTAAATGCCAAATATCTAAGCTCTAAGCCATGTGTTTTCAGAGAAGAAGATATTAAAAGTTTTTCCTATATACATGTAAGCCTGACCCCAGGGTGGGTCAATTTTGACCCAGGGGTCATAATTTTAACAATCTTGGTAGAGGTCCACTAGACAATGAATGCTACATGCTAAATATGATAAATATCTAAGCTCTAGGCCTTGTGGTTTTAGAGAAGATTTTTAAAGGTTTTCTTTTCCATAGCCATAGCAACTAGAGTTCTGCATGGGAATAGAATTCTTTGAACAACTTTGATAGAGCTTCATGCATGGAATATCCCTGTGCAGTTCAATCAACATTGACTTAGTGGTTTCAGAGAGAAGTCATTTGTAGCAAATGGTGGACTGACAGACCCCACATGGTGAGTGATCCTTATAGGTCACCCAGACACTTTGTGCCAGATGATCTAAAAACTAACAATGATAAACCTTACAAAAAATTAGAAATGTGCCCATAGCACACTGATGCCCCCACTTTGTACTTTTAGACACAGAAATATGTGGTTTGTTTGTAATAGGATTTTGTCAATCATAAATATATATCTTTTATAATAGCATACAATTTCTTAACACCCAATGTGCATCCTGCTCATAATACTCATTAGAGGCATAAGAAAGTATCACAAGATAGATAGATAGATGGTGAGATGTTTCATAAACCTTTAAGTTGCCAGGTGCAGTGATATTTAATTCTTCTACTTAGAGTGGAAAAGTTTGTGATTTGAACAAGATAAATTGTGTTTTATGGGCCGGTAGTACCTGATACTGAAAGCAATCTTTTCACCAAGTATTGAGCGCATTAAAATTAGGAAAGAAGGTGTGTCAGTGTAGTGACATTTATTCTCGGCTTCGCTGTAACATCATACTGACCAGTTAACCAATCATATTATCAGGTTAAGTTAATTTCTTCATTTGGTAAAAGGTGAAAACTCGGTCTTTGCCTTAGAGCAGGAACGTATATTCTACGTTCCTGCTTAGAGTAATATGCAAGTTTAAGTTTATTTCAAATGAAACAAAGAGCTTTTAACCACACAGAATTATTATAAATTCAATTTGATAGTTACTAGCATCACTATTTCCACTTCGAAGGCAAACCGATTTTACAGGTTGACATTATACAGTTGTCCACCTTCTATGTCTCACTTTGATGTGCAAATAGCTAGGAACACATCCCCAACAAAATTTTGTTGGGCACTTATAAGCGCAATAAAATCCAATATTTAAATGTAATTATGAATTTACATGATAGAATTAGTTTAAACTTGGAAAAAATGCCCTGCCCTTATTTTCATATTTCACTGATTGATGCAGGTGTGTAGATAGGTAAATGTAACTTGGAATTGTGTTAGCATTAGCATCATTCATCTACACACCTGCATCAATCAGTGAAATATGAAAATAAGGACATTTTTTCCAAGTTTGGGGAAGGCTCCCTAGCCCCTCAATTTGGGGAAACTCCGAAAGTTGAAGTGATAATTAGCTGAAGGGTACACTAAAATCCCAGTGTAAAGTCACAATTTAGGGAAAACTGTATGATCTAAAAGAAATTTTAGTTGGGGCAGATGCCCTATACCGGCCTCTTTTTAGAAGTTAAAATGCCCTGAAAATAAACAGTGTATCATGCCGTATG
>JAFMSR010000042.1:50000-117146 GCA_022818135.1 Saxidomus purpurata
CTAAGTACTCATGGCTCAAATAAAAACTTTTCATGCATACGATGTTTGATCGCATCTCTTTTTATCTATTGTGCTACTCTAATTTGAGTTAGCCGAAACTGCAGTGTGACGAACACACTAACACCCGTTGCTCCGCCACACACCATCCCGCATATGCGAAATCTGAAAACCAGTAGGCCTAAATCGGAAATAGATACCGATATAACCTCATTTTATGAAATGCAGTTTACTGACTGCGCTTATGTACTGTAAAGATCATTTTCCTTCTGCAAATAAAAACATATTTGTTGTTCCTTCCTTGGAAGGAACAGTTTGAATTGTACAGACACACTTGACTGAACAATGCAGCACGTAAGCCTTTTTCAGTGTGTTTCCGTTATAAGTTAAACGTTGTGATATTGAAAAATTGCTGTAGTTTAGGTTTGGTTACTTGATGTGTAAGTCCTCTTAGCTTAGTGTATTTTCCCTTTCTTGAAGGGAACAACTAACAACCAATAGTTATTTCCCTTTATGTGGTAACTTCACTGGGTAAGCTATAGTCTAACTATTTCCACTTCGAAGGCAAACCGATTTTACATGTTGACATTTAATAGTTGTCCGCCTTCTACAAAATGGTGTGACAGTTATAAAATATCAGATCTGTGAAAGGGGTCACACTGAAACGCCAAATTAATTAGGCTAGGTAAGCTATTGCACACATATACAAAATAAGCTATTGCACGTTGGACTTGCAGAAATCGCCCGACAATGCGTTTGCTTTTGCATTGTGAGTTTGACAAATAGCTGAAAGAATGTTTATTTACATATCGTTTGCATAGCGTAGAAATATGCTAATATTGTTGCTGGAAGTATTGGCGCGAACTTACCATGTGGCCATATCAAAGCAGATCTAGCGTGACGTAGTAACAGGTGCGTGGAGTATTAAAATTGTAGACGTTATCAATCAAATACTGAATTTGCTAAGACTGTCGTAGTTTGTACTTCAATAATATATATAGACAGATGTGCCCTAGAAGGAACTTTTGGAATGCTATTACTTGTATGACCCTTAACTTCTTCTAAAGCAGTATTTTCATTACAGTCATATAAACAGTCAAAAAACATACCCATTAAAAACAAGTGGTTAAAACTATCATAGAAAGAAAATCACTACACACAAATGAAACCATTTTCTGACGGCGATCATGAAATGTTATAATCAGACTACAGAAATACAAGATCTTCTAAAATCAAAGCGCTGTGAGCGCTGAAGGTCTGGGGGCTATAGGTTAACTCCCCGAAAACAACTTTTGATCTACGTGTTTTGCGCTGAACCTTACCTTAAGCGCGGGTCGAAATGTGCAGAGGACGAAATTCAATATATGACACAGAATGAATGATTCACAAATATATGGGTGGCAGGGAAGTTTGTTTTATTATAAAACGTACGTTAAATGAAAAATAATCACATAGTCAACATTATAAATTGTTTAAACCAATAAAAATAATTCGATCTGCGCTTTGTTCAACTTCAAGCGATATGATCTGATGATGTGGATCGAAAATTATTGTGTACCAAGGACAAGACCTTGAAACAGAAATAAACAAAGCAATACCAGCAATCAAGGTCTTTCAAATAGTATGGTCCGGAAACGCCCTCTATAAATGTCTTATCGTACTGATAATCTTGTCTCGCCTGGAAGCGTTTATCACGCCGAGCGAGTAAACTGGTATTTGTCCGATAGTTGTATGCAAAACTGCCCGTCATTGTGTCATTTAAATACCACATTTAATTTAAAAAATGGTATAATTGGAAAGCTGATGAAATTTTCTGTAAAACTGTGAAATTAAAACTCTATATATAATTAACTATTATCTTTAACGCGAGTTAAACACGGTCCATGCTATTCTGTCTTGGGATGGTAATTTGACTCGCGATACTGGTCTTACAAAACTGTACGTTATTATGTTATAAAATAAAAAACGAAAATCTAATTCATATCCGTTCAAAAATAACTCTTAATTTACATTTTAATTAGCAATTTTCCATCATTTGACCCTAAATATATAGTGAAAACCTGTGCACAAAATATCACCGTATCGCGAAAAAATCACCATTGACGCCATTTTTAGATTTTGAACGGATCTAACCGTCCCAGAAAATTAAAATACGGGTGAAATACGAAAATCTAAGACATAACAGACGTACATTAGACTTAAATCTATGAGAAAAAGATGTTACATCAATCCCATGAACACCATGCAAGTAGGAAAGAAGCGCTAAAATTAGGTCGGTTTTCGGCTTTTTGGTCTTTGTAAAAAACCCGTTCGTATGGGTCAACTTTCCAATGCGTAAATCCACCTAAAACGAAACATCGGTAAAATATAATATTATGTAATGATAAGGGAATGCACATATTGTATTAAGGATCACTTTGTTGGTCAAATTGATTGGTAAAATATCGAGATATACGTAGATATAAAGTATCAATAATTTCTTTCTTTTTCCAAAATGGCGGGTACCCGGATGTTTGTCACGTGATCCGAGGCAAGTTATTTATCGTATTACTCTCGTTTCCGGACCATACTATTTGAAAGACCTTGCAGCAATGAAATATAAATACAGTACTGTACAATGTGTATAACAGAGAAAACCAAAAATGATTCTGGGTTACCTTGTAGTTGTAATCGGTGAAACCGTTCACTAGGCCTTGATAAATGGCGGGTGATTCTGATCACGTGAGTTCCTTCTCGGGAATGTACGTAAATTATATCTTTTTTTAGAGACATTTATTTTTAGGTAAATATATATGTAATCGTTCGTAAATAACAAAGTTGTCAATGAAATAACATCGGAAATTTGAAATCAAACTACAAACTCTTATATCGATCTCCGTACGTTTCCGTAAATTTCCGTAAATATTCATACTTTTCCGTGATATGCATATGATTATCTTCCGTAATCAGCTAACAGCGCATTAATTTCTAAAACAGAAAAAAAATGTGTAATGCAGCCCGTAAGCTATATACCTTTCTGCAATGAAGTTGTATGTACTCTTTTTATTTGTAATATGTTCTTATCATATGCGACATTCAAACAGAAGATTGATCTGGTCTGTCTTGCAGTACTTTCGCATAGCGCATGTTTACAGTTGTTATTCGCACATAGTACAGTTAAATTGTCAGCAGTGTTTGAAATGTGGTATGCTAACTTAGGCCTAGGGGACTTTCAGTCCCCAGGCAAATAATACGAATATATCATAACAACAAGAACGGCGAGAAATTAGCAAGGAGGTGTCTGATGACGACACACTAACTCCCTAACAAAACAACAGGATTCAGAAACTATGCATTTTAGAATTGTGTATGCCTGTAGCTGCAGAAAATAGCAGAAATTGGGAAGTTGTTTGAGTGATCCTGATGATTTACTGCTAGCGACTACAATGTAAAATATGTTAGGACCAGTTGGAAGAACTGGTATCCAACACCATTGCAAGAATACCATAGATTGCGTACGCATTTGCATGAAATAAAAATTTGTGCAAGGAAAGACCCAGAAGATTATGCTTATCACACATTTATGCAAAGTTATTGGCGTTATTATTTGGCTTTCTGTATGGCAACGTCACTATTGCATTATTTCCTAGCTGTATATTTGAATTCATTTGTGTTGAAATCAACTGTTTTTTAGTTCTGATGTCAACCCGACGTTTAGTGAGTGAGATGGATGCGTAACCTCTTCTGTTTGAAAACCATTATACTCCAGAGCGAGCCAATCAATGTCGTTTTGCATCTCCGTTACACTGACGTATCGGGAGTTAGGGGGTTTCACACATCTGACTGAACGCCGCTAGATAATTTCCAGGATATGTTTGTTGCCTAGGAGTTACCACCCATGATGGAACCATTTTCTTATCAAAGATAGAAAACCAGCCATTTATATTACTGGTTACAATTTGTAACTGTCCACACCAAGGTGTTTTGTATGGCCTTGCTTACAAGGGAGTTTTGTCAGACTTCCTGTAGCTATATGTACGGAGGACCTGACATTTACTCCTTACTACTAGGCTTCAATTTTCAACATTTTCCACCGGAGATCATATTTCAATGTTGGTAGGTCTAATCAGACTGGAAAATTATTGCGTAGAAGATGACGATGTGATGTGGAAAGAAGTGCACCAGGGAGGGCACAGAGTCGATAGAGCAATGCATGTTACATGGAAAAAACAAGAGCCTGCCTCCGGAATTGACTTGGATTTGATCAAACATAATACTGAATGCGATAAAACACATGTTAACGATGTGGATGTAATTTGCTGGATCAATGGTTTCATCTGTTTTAAACAAAAGGACAACATTTACCTTCGTCCAATCGGATAGGGACTGATCAGAATTAGCAAATATTTATATCGATGATACTGTATATTTCAAGGATATTGTCACAACACTCCTTCCGCAGAATACGTTGTATTTTTTTCTGGGCCTGCAGCCTTAACCACTTTGAGTTTTATTGCAATTCAGGATGCATTTTGGATCTTTTTGCTACGTTTTGCGCCACTGAGTAATTTGGATTCCCTAAAGAAATTCTGCATAGTTGAGACAATGTTAATATCGAAACACTGTGACACCTAAGACAGACTGAAATTGTTTATTCAGGGTGTTTGCTTTTCCGAGATTGTCGTGTAGGGTGTTCAGTATTTGTGTATCCTATAGTCATCACAAACTTCAAATAACTTGTATTATGTTTGGTGACAATTACAGTGACGCTTCATAATCGATATGTGGTCACATTCCCGGACGAGTGTATGTGTGTTAAGTGAACAAAACCCCATTTTCCCAAAATTCCAGTGACCTTTCGAAACCAAGTATGTTTTGAAGTTCATTCTTCGTTTAGTCAATTCAACTGTAGTAAAATCGATTTTATTTTCCTAACTATTTTCTGTGTAAATGAAATGTGTTTTTGTTTGACCAAAATAAAAACGCCACCACCTTTACCATTTTTGCTTTTCCGAAGAGGGTGTATCCTAGTGTTGGCCACACTATTTCATCTGTAATGCAGCCTTCAGTAAACCAGGTTTACATGTGTTCCATAACCTATTCCGATACAAGTATCGTTGAATTATTCAGTAAAATATAGACAGCAAAATGTTAACAGCACTGATTACAGAGGATTCATGGGGTACAACTTGTTTTCAGGTTTAATATAAATGTTTTAAAGGCCTGATATATAAATGACCCTTAAACATTTGCCATGTTTACTTGTGTGTTAGCACAATCGCATTTGACAAACATACTGAAAGATAACGGTATTAAGAGGCGTCGAATGAGTCATATTATGGAACATTCTGTCTTCTAGTTCCTCGAGAATAGTAAATTCAGTTAGTACGTCATCTTGTGTTCTGACTCACTATATGGGTTACTAGGACACACTCTATGATTGATAAGGCATTTTCTGTTTTTCCTAAATGCATGCTCCCTTGGAGAAGAGAATTGCACATTTGTACATACAAACAAAGAGAAGAAAAACATAATACAAGTATACGGTCAAGATAAATTCTCACAAAACACAATTAAAGTAACCCTAAAGCATATTTTTATACAAATTGAAAAATGAATAATAATGTATGCCTAAAATTATCGTACGGAACAAATACGAACTGCGAAGTTCTATGTTTAATATTTTTTCATATAATATTAAATAACACAGCAAATACGCATACTGGGTTCATGAGAGGTGATAGTATACTAGAGGGTGGGCAGTGGGGGCAGTCATTGGATATAATCATCGGCGATCAAGCAGTGACCAATAATAAGCTAAAATGTATCATGAAAAGGCGGTGTTAATAATTTATAGCCAATTATCAGACCAATTTCTCGAAAGGAAACGGTTAATTCTTAAAGAAAGATACAAATTAATTTACAAAGGAGACCTGAAAAGTGTTTACTAAATTAACACTGAGACACCATTTTGTAAAGATAGAATGAATGAGTCAAAACTCGTGGGAACAGATCATCGACAAGAGACTTAATAGCCTGCAGTTAAAATCATTATTTATTTTATCCTACATTTGCTGATGTGCACTGCATTGTTTCATTTGTGGGGTCTGTCAGAAACAGTTCTAAAGCGAAGAAATATTGCTCGAGTTTTAAGAACCGATGCAAACATTTTCCTGTGTTTTCCTCCAATAAATTTCTGATATGTGATGGTAGTTACTCGAGAAAATGTTGGCTGTTGTTACTGTGTAAGCCTTATTTGTACATACATTAGACAGTATATTATGCTTAGTGCTATTAAATAGTCTCACGTGGAAATTATCGATGCATTACTGAAATCCACCCGGTCTGTATATCAAATTATCAATTGTGACGTAAAATTTCATATCTTACCTAATTAACGTTATCAATTGACACTTACAGTGATTTTTGGAAAATGGATATCTGTGAAAAATGGCCACGTAAACAAAATTTAATTAGGCCTTCTTCAGTTTCTAGCTTCTGACAGATTTTTATACTTACTATGGGCAAGAATAGACGGAGGAAAAAACACAAGGACAAGGCGGTAGGCTATGACTCATCGCTTGTTTTGCACGACCCTTCAAGACATGACAGACCTGCAAATTTCGACTTTCTTCATGAGGTCCCGGAGCGACATCCTCCGATAACTAGTTGGTTTCATGTGATTGGTTTTCATAGAATACTACCGGGCGGTCGAATAGCTAGGCAACCGGACTTCTCCATTCTGATCCCTGTTGAAGGAAATTCACCAGTGCGAAGTATTCACGACTCACGACCAAATATAGACAGTGACCTTCTGGGATTTGCAATTTTGGTAGTAGTTATTGTGTTGTTTATATGGTTCATAGGAACAACACTTTTCAAATGGAATATGTACACTTAAATGATAAAGCAGTTCGGTCTTCATTGAAGAAACTTTCAGACTTCATTAGAATAACAACAAAAGAGTCGAATATAAAAAAGGCATGGCCGGGGTACTAGTGTTACATTGTGATTATTAGAAATATGAATGCATTTATATATATTGCATTTAGATATCATCGGACAACTTGTTTACATTTGAAATAGATTACCTCTGTAAACAACAGCTTGTCTACTTTTGAAAGTCATCGGAATTACCTTAATAGATAAGTCTTACACATTTTCCGAAATTCATTTAACCTTGCATATTGGTTTTCCACATGATTACAAATATATCAGCCAATCCAAATACAAAGTTAACAAAACGAAAGTAGGATACACTGTACTGTAGTATCGGTTTTTCCGAAAATGATAATAAGGTGTATAAGTAAGTTGCATCAGTATATTAAGTGGTACAAAATACGATGCTTGTGGAAGGAATATGATTTACTTTACATGGCATAATTAAATGAACATGGACTCAAAGGGCAGAACGACAGTTATGAATAGTGACTTAAAATCTGACGTATCGAAAAGGATATCAATAAAAACTACTGAAGATTGTACGAGCATTTCGTCAGGGAAACAAAAAAGCAGTATTCTAAAGAAATCGAAGGGTCATCCCACTTCCGAAAAACAAGGAGGACAATCTAAGACATCGAAAGAAGGTACAAATTATGAAATTCTAACTCCAAGAAAACAAGTGGCATCGACGGGTGCATCTACGATTAACGTTTCGAAGAAATCGAAAACGCAGGGAACATCTGATCTTTCCGCTGCAGAAAAACATGCAGGTACATCCTCGGGAAACGTTTCGAAATCACGTGACATTCAAACATCAGGAAAAAAATCAAAAACAAAATCGGATAA
This sequence comes from Saxidomus purpurata, assembly GCA_022818135.1. Taxonomy (NCBI): domain Eukaryota; kingdom Metazoa; phylum Mollusca; class Bivalvia; order Venerida; family Veneridae; genus Saxidomus; species Saxidomus purpurata. The sequence goes on from JAFMSR010000042.1 coordinate 57,765, forward strand.
GGTTTCAAAGAAATGTAAAAGGCTTCTTGAAAAATATATTCCCGAAAAACATTCATTAAAACCTTCGGGTAACGTTTCAAATAAATCGAAATGCGAAAAGTGTAACATTTCTGCTCCAGAAAGACAAAAAGAAACACCTTCAGTTCACGTTTCTCAAAAATGTGACATTTCAACAACAGGGAAACAACCACAACCACTTTCAAATAACGATTCAAAGAAATGCAAAAAGAATGAGAAATGTGATATCCTTGTATCAGAAAAACAATCGGGAACACCTTCGGGTAATGTTTCGGAAAAATGTCACATTCTAGCATCAGACAAACATTTAAAACAAACTTCGAATAAAACATCAAAAAAATCTAAAAAGCTTGAAATATGTGAAATCCCCACATCAGAAAAACCATCAAGTAATGTTTCGAAGAAAACAAAACAACATGGAAGAGGTGACCTTTCCTCTTCGGGAAAACAACCAAGAACATCTTCGGGTAGTATTTCACAGAAGTCGAAACAGCTAGATGAACGAAAGGCCCTGACTTCCAGGAAGACGGAAATAATACTTCGACCGTCAGATATACGTTATTCACAGTCGTCTATTTCATCTTCGTTCCAAGATGGCACAAACATTGGTCAATTACTTGATGATATATTTTTCGGACGCTGTTTCGCATCGGCCCTCCCGCAGATTGAAGTTTCGTGTATAAAGGACAAGTGGGTGTCTGCAGATAACAGAAGATTATGGGTATTCAAACAACTAGAGATACTCGGAAGGATAGAGTTCATAAATGTCAAGGTTACGAAGAAAATTTATGTTGGCAAGCTTACGAGTGAGAACAACGGCTTAGATGTTGAAATACGAAACGGGAGTCCAAAAGGAGTAGTTTATTCATTAATGCATCCCGATTCAGAAGAAAATATGGACGAATGTCCTACTAAGGAAGCTGTGTCGGCGCCGGATAGTGCAGAAAATAAACGCAAACGAACGAGAAGGTACAGAAGAAGACGAAAAGCAAAACTAAGTGGGAATGACAATAATAACCTTGACAAAGCTACAAATGAGTCAGAACACAGTTTGAAGAAGTCTAACGAATTAAGCAATTCTTCTTCCGACTCTGATGCCTGGCAAGAAAATATTGCAGAGTATCTTGAAACAGTTTTGCAGAACAACCAAAAACTTTTGGACGGAAACGCATCTTTTGAAATACATTGGCCTACATACAGTTATAGTGAAGACTGGTATGAGAATGGCGGTTACCTTCCTGATACCGATCTTTTCGAAGAAAATACACTTTCGTATACCGAGTCGCAGAATGAACTTTGTGAAGAGGAAAGTGAAAATGATATAGATTTTAATAAAAATATCACAAACCCAGCATTTCCACAGTTCGAACAACAGCAGGACGCGACACCTGCATACTTTACAAGAACCGACGGTTTGGAACTAGCAGAGTATTCCTTCTCTTTAGATAACATAGCTCCTATTCAAGCAAGTTTAGAATACCAAAAGGAACACTTACTGAATCAAAATTCGTTTGCAACCAATTACGCATCAAACAGTAGTCTGCAGATGCCGTACAATTATAACTATGAATTGTCGGATAGTGGCAGTGACATGGAAATTGACAGTTTCTACGGCATTCCTGATACAGAAACTTGCTATGATTACAGAACAGATGTATACTCCGACTTGTGTGGCAATCATGACTGTGACCGCTGCACACGGATGCTTATTTACAGAGCACTCGATATAGAACCGTATACTGAGCCTTACTGTGGGCGTCAACGAGCTAGTCATAAAGTTTCTAGTTCACATAGCTCCCTTTCGGTAGAAAGTTTCCCAATTGATGTCAAGAAAAATGCAACAGAGAAGAATTTTCTTGACAAGGTGTCTGATGGAATTGAGGCTGTCGCAGGATTTTTAAACAAGCTATTTAAGTGATGTTGCATTCAGTTCATTTGTGCGTTACTTTATGTTTCACTAGTTTCCTTTCTTCCTCATTGTTATGTTTTTATTTTGTAAAAAATGGTAAACGCTATGCCAGAAATCTTTTCAAAAAAGTTTAAGTTGTTTCATATTCATCATGTTATGATATTGTTTGAATTTGTTCTTTTTTCAAATGTGGATGGTAGAAATTGTATGCTTCAACAGAAATAATTTTCAGCAAATATTTCTTCAATTAAGCGTGATTTCAGTTATCATATATATATATATATATATATATATATATATATATATATATATCTATATCTTTAGTGCTAAATTAATCAAATTATTTCGGTAAAATACAATGTAATTGTGTTGATCTATTATCTGAATAAATCTTATTATTCAATATTTCACGTTTAATTTTGTTTTATTTTGACAAATAAAATTGTTCATTTAACAGAATGTTGTGATATTGGTTGAGTTCTTGAAAGCATGTTAGACAAGCCTTTGCGCATATTTTAATTGAATACGCTCTTCCGAAATGATGTATTCGATTAGTTGAGCTCATTTCTCAGGGGTCCTGTGGTGCACCAAGTTGTGATTGCGACCCTAGGATACTCGGGGACGGGACTATTCCACACTTTCCCTCCCTCACCCCTGTCACCTGCACACATAAAATATATGTAACCCCCTATTCCACTGTATATAACCAGTAAAACGTATTTCTGTACGTCACGAAAGTAATAACGAATAAAATACCATATAGATTATTCACCCTATTGCAGTAAAGTTCCTGTATTGTGACCACCTTTCGGACCAGTAGAAAGTGGTCTTATCAACTAATCGGTCTTATTAGCGAGATCATTTGACTATGAAATTGCATATTCTGAAATGACTGGTCTTAATATCGAGGGTGGTCTTTATATCGGATGGTCTTAATAGCGGAAATTTACTGAATAATAATGGAACTATGTGGATACATGTTTATGGTATTTTTATCACAAATTGTTGATACTTTGCGATAGATGCGGAAACCAGATGTGTGTCTTCGCGTTTTAGGGTGGTAGAATGTTGGATAGGGACCAGGAGGAAGGGATGGCACAGTCGAGAGGGGCGCTGACCTCAACAATATTAGGAGAAAGTTGATTATCATGATTGCCCTCCCTTTAATTGAGATTAGATGACCGTGTGATACACATACTCTTTCAAATGATAAAAAAATACAAGTTTTTGATGTTTAAAGAAGTTCTGCATTAAGAAAGATATTCGGACAACTAAATCAGTTGCTTTCAATACCTCATTTTATCTTACATGAAGGGCTTGATAATTTAAGTCTTTCAGAATGTACAAAAGTGAGTGGACGTTTTACGGATATACACAGGTTTTTACGGGTCGTACCGATTATAGCCTCTTTAGAGAATGGTGGACCCAATAAGCACAATTACAAACTATACACAGGTTTGTTCTGCAAATAGATGTACTTGTCTACTGTATATGAGAGACTGATTTGTCATCCTGAGTCGATAATGCAAATTTTTCGATGTGTGAACATGTTTATATAATTCTTCGTCAGATCATATCTTTGGGAATGAATGAATTACTTCCCTTCCATTCAATTTGTTGTCAACCGAAATTATTTATTGACAGCTAGGACTTTTTAAACAAGAGTGAAATGCTACAAACTGTCGGCCGAAAGTTTTGAGATGGCTAAATTAGAACGACGTCTGAGCGACGAATTTATTCTGAGAGAGTAAATTATTTAATTGAAATATTTTATCGAAAAAAAATGTGTCATCACTGAAATGTTTGTGTTAGGTAATTCAGAAAGTTATCGCTCAGTTTATACTGAAAACTTTCTTCTCACCAATCATCAATCCTTATTTGTTTCCATATTTAAAAAAGTAAGATGGGATAGTGTTAAGAGTATTTTAAGTTTAAAACGTGTTTATAGAGTCCGGACACTCCATATATAGAAATAGGAGATATATTTATGGTTTAGTTTGGAAAACAAACAACGTGTACTGATATAGACAAGCACTTACCACCTACAGTAATTAAAAGAATCGTTGGATGTCCGGTGTCCATCCGATAGTTTGCTTTAAACGACTTCTTCTCGTGAGTCACTGCATAGAATTTCACTGGACTCTCCTAACTACTTCCAGTGTTTCTTCGGGACAAAATAATCTACATTCCAGAAACAAAATATAGAAAGAACTTATTTGAAACTTTTGAAAACCGCAAGATCCAATGCTTGGGTCTGTTGCTGGTATTATAGTCTAGGGGCCCCTATCTAATGTGTTCGGACTATACATACAGAATCAAAACTAATCCCATTCTGGTTGTCATATAGAATTTTAAAATTAATACTGTTTGGCCCGAAACTATAGATATTTAGCATGTAGCATGGTCTAAAAATGCTCTACGTAGTTCGATCAAAGTATTCTCTAAAATGTAAAATAAAATGCCATTCCTTAGTTTAAACATTATTTTATTCATTTGATTGCAATGTCGGTTGGTCTTAATAGCGGAACTTTACTGTATAATACTTGTACTATATGGAAATATGTTTATCTTTTTATCACAAACTGTTGATATGAAAATCGAATATGTATCTTCACGTTTTAGGGTGGTAGAGCGTTGAATAGGGACCAGGAGGAATGGGGACTTTGTGTAAAACACACAGTGGAGAGGGACGCTGACCCCAACAAGATCAGGAGAAAGTTGATTATCATGATTACCCTCCCTTAATTGAGAAAAGATGACTGAGTAGTGCGCATACTCTTTCAAATGATATTAAAAGTTTTGATGTTCAAATATACTGCTTTAAGAAAGGTATTCGGTCAGTTGCTTTCAATACCTAGTAACGTTGCTATTCCGCTCATAACAATCAAAGTTTGTCCAAATTATTCGGATACAATAAAACAACCCGTTTGGAACGGGATACCAATTTATTGAATGTGTTTGATACAGTAGGCTACAAGTCAGTCACAGAAAAGTAGTGTATCGGTGAGACTCATTCCAAATCATTGTACATTTATAATGAATTTAAACAAACAAATTTCATCTTACAAACATGAAGAGTTTGATAATTTTAGTCTTTCAGTTCAATTGATGGGAAAATATTGCATTTTCGGTCTCAACTTATAAAGTCTGAAATATTGGTAATATATGCACCGTACATAATGCCTTACATGTTTTTGCAGTTGGGAAAATGTAATTTCTGTGGTAGTTTAAACAAGTCAGACCTGTCAAAGTTTTCGGTTGGAGCAGAAAGTACGGTGTTAGAAGTTAAAATCGTTTTAAGTTAAGCATGAAAAAAGTTTTGACCTGGACTTTAGTTTAAGGAAGATATTTTGTTCTCTGATGATTTCATTGTTATGTTGTTTTACCGATTTCTTAATTGGCTTGGCATTAGCTATCTCATGTTAAAACCTTGTATGATTTTTCGCCCCCTCTTTTCTATCGAACAATCAATTCAAAAGGTGCGTCTCAAAATCAATGACATGTAGTACTGGACAGGCCAGAATGTACAAAAGTGGACGTTTGACGAACACACAGACTTGTTTTTCAAATAGATGTACTTGTCTACTATATATGAGAGACTGGTGGGTTACCCTGAGTCAGTAAGCAAATACTTTGATATAGGTATCTTTTTACCGAACACGATTATATCTCTTAGAATGGATGAGTTTCTCCCCTTTCATTCAATTTGCTGTCAAGCTTAATAATTTCATTGACTTCTTCCCAGTATCTCGCAAGACCTATTAAACAACAGAGTGAAATGCTAAAGACTGTCGACCGAAAGTTTTGAGATGGCTGTTTTAGAACAACGAATTTAAGATTGGTTAAGATCGACAAATTTAATCTGAGAGAGTAAATTATTTAATTGAATTTTTTAATTGAAGTATCTAATTGAAAAAAAAAATACGTTTCATCAAATGTTTATGTTAGGTAATTCAAAAATGTATTGCCCAGAATATAAAACATTCATTTCATCAAGCATCAATCCTTACTTGTTTCAAAATTAAAACGATTAGATCGGGTAGAGTTTAGAGTATTTTGAATTTTAAAACGTGTTTACAGGGCTCACACACTCCATAAATAGGAGTTTGGAAAACAAACAACGTGTACTAATATATACATGCACTCAGCACCTACAGTAATTATAAGAATCGTTGGTCCGATAGTTTGCTTCAGACGACTTCTTCTCGTGAGTCACTGCATAGAATTTCATTGGACTCTCCTATATACTTTGAGCGTGACAAAACAATCTAGATTCCAGAGACAAATATAGAAAGAACTTTTTTGAAAATTGTGAAAACCGCAAGATCCAAAGCTTGGGTCTGTTGCTAGCATCCCTATCTAATGTATTCGGAATATGCCTCCGGGGTCAGAACTGATCCCATTCTGGTTGGCACACAGACTTTTAGAGTAAGTACTGTTTGGCCCGAAACTGTTAATATTTGGCATGTAGCATGGTCTAGAAATGCTCTACTCGTACTTAGTTCGCTCAAAATATTCTCTAAAATGTTAAAAAGTGTCACTCCTTAGTTTAAACAATATTTTATTCATATGACTGAAATGAATAAAAATGTAATTGCAAACAATAGCACATGTATTCTGTTTGCATGTTTGTGAAGAAAAACATAATTATTTTGTATTTTGTAATTGACTGATCTCCATATAGCAATGTATGTAGCGTTAGATTGGTCACTGTTCTGACATTGTTGTAAAGTTGCATTCGTTCTCTATGATATAAGGGACAGTTTAAGAAATAATAGTAGGTACCTTCAACCTCAACACACGTACATAGTGATAATATTCTGTAAAGAGGTGTCGGTTGAGAGAGCTATAGTAAGTTTTTATACTGCCATGAAGAATTTGGTGTTTGCGTTCACCGACATAATAATGAACTCGAACCTTTGAAATCTACCTGAAGTGGGGGAGTTCCTGTGTTTAAGTGGTATTTGTCCCAGTCAGCTATAGTTGATGACAGAAAAAGGGTTAGCAAAGAGGTGTGTGTCACACTGATAGTTCCTTTTCTAAGATTGTATTCAGATAGTATGCCCTACGGCTTCAGGAACCGAGGAAAAAAGATACTGGGGTAAGGTTATGTTAAAGATGTTCAAAGGAAACGAGCTTAGTTGCTCAATGATGATTCGGTATGCTTCAAGTTGTATTTCCTCAAGTTCAACGTTTTCCCATACGACAGAATGATCTAATAGGGATCTTATAAAAGACAGGTAGATGGTTTCTAGAGACTTTTATCAGTATGTTGACCCTTTTCCATGCCTTTTCTTTGGTGTTTCTATATGTTCATGCCAATTACGTGACGTCGTTGATTTGGATATATGAATATATTCACCTTACAAGAAATTAGAAGAGTTCCTGTTTTGTTAGGGTTGAAAACCTCAAATCATTTGTTTGCCCACTCAGTTATTTTCAGGTGTCAGATGTGGTGACTTTGTTGTCAACGATGACGTAAAGACTAGTATCATCAGCAAAGAGTCATATAGAAGAACTTATGTTGGGAACAATGCCATTAATGCAAATTATAAAAAGAATGGGTCCACGTATAGATCAATGGGGAACTCCTACAGAGATTTTAACATTATCAGAACAACCACCTTGAAGGACTACTTTCTGTCTTCTTTCGAATAAGTAATCACGAAACCAAATTAAGAGACAAAATCAAGATATACCTGTAGATTATAGCTTGAATGAAAGGTTTATGTCATACGCGGTCAAAGGCTTTTGAGGTACTCAGAGACTTATGGACTGTTATGCCTTCATCAAGTGCTAAGCAGAATGAATAAGTTGTTTTGTTGCTGAATCATAAGGATAAAACCCAGACTGCAAAGACGAGATAACGTTATTAGTGGTGAGGAAATTGAATACCCTACTTTGGGGCATTTTGGTCATGGTTTATAATTCATCAATTTGCCGCCATTACGGAATGACGAAAATATATCACACCAAAATATATCTACGTCTCTTTAAAACCTTTCATGGTTTCCCGCATGGCACCACATTAATAAATCTTTGCATACTGCCCCGCAGGACAACGTACAAACGCACGCGTCCCCTTGCATGAAAACAGCCCTCGGCTTTAGCTTATTCTTTAGACCTTCCCGCCTCCCCCCGCTATCAATACAGTACTTCTTACACTGTTCCATATTTCAGACCACACCTTTGTGTCCCCACATTCACCTGGACAAAGCTTCTTAGTATCCCGCCTGTCTATGAATTCAGTTCTATGCCCACTTGTATCAAATCAACTCTTGGTATGAACGATTCAAAGAATGCCCCTACCTCAGCTTTAACTTAACGCCATAAGCTTCATTTCCCCTTGAATTAACACAGAGCCCTGGTAACACCGTTTCTGTGAGTGTTATTTCCGCCTCTTGGATTCAGCCCCGTGTGCCTAGATATTAATACAGTACATTATTACACTGCTTCCTAAATCTCAGACTATCCGTCGGATGTTCAAATCGAAAGAAGCGATGTTAAGGAAGTTACCCGGGGCTGCGTTAATGCTGAGTATATTGGGTTTTATGTATATTTCGGGATGTGATGATGCCGGGGCAGCTCTTTTTGTAGGCTACTTGTGCTGACATACCTTAAATCATAAGGCCACGGTGATACATAATGGAGGAGCTGTGTGAATCCTATGGACATGGAACTGAGTTACTTGGGTCGTAGGTGATGTTTCCAAACCTGAACCATGTAGGATAATTACAGGGCGATGTAAACCAGGCTTCTGTGAGATGACTTGTGGCCGCGGAGATAAATATTGAAATGACGTAACAAGGGGCTTTGTTAATTAAGAGGAAATGAGGCATATGGCATTAACTTAATGAGATGGTAGGGCCATTATTTGAATCATTATTCAAACCACCCGTTGGACTTTGATACGTGGGGACATACAACATAATTCATATGTAGGTAGGATACTTAGAAGACGATGTGGTATGTGATGAAGCCTGGGGACATCGGGTGGTCATAACGAAGTCGCGGGTATACTTATGGATCCAATATTACAAGGCCTTTGATGATAGAAAAGGACGCGGGGCTTTGATGATACGCGGGTGAATAGAAAAGGACACGTAGCTGAGTCTTCAGGGTAATGAAGATACCATGTACTTACAGAAACGGTGTTACCAAGCGGCGAAATTTGTACTTTCAAGCGCGCTGGTAGACGAAGTAAAGCCAACAAAGGTTGGTGTAAAGTCAAATTAGAGAACGGGCTACTCTAATTTTACGAAATTTCGTCAAAACAATGAATGCGTAAGGCGATGAGGCTGAAATATTATGCCCTTAAACAGTTTGACTAGGTTTGGTGCTTATCTTAATAAAACTATTTGAGTTAGAGAGTTCAACTTTTTGCGAAAATTGAGCATTTCTAGTTACTGATTATGACTGATTATTAATTTGGCTGAGAAATAAAGTTAATTAATAATGTGTTGAGCCGGAAAAAAAACTTCTCGAGTGATCGAGAAGAAAGGATATTTTAGCAAATTTCCACATTTCAATGGAGGTACCTCTGGATTACCTGAACGATCTGCCCATTTATCAAACTTGGCTGAGATATGAAGCCTATAATATTTTCACCATGATTAGTTTCGTTTAATAAAATAAAAAAGCGAATTCGATTTAAAGCATACAGTGGTTTTTTTTATCAAATGTCGACCAGGGTGCAGTTTATTTTTTAGCTCACCTGGGCACGAAGTGCTCAAAAGTGAGCTATTGTGATCGCCTGGTGTCCGTCTTCTGTCTGTCGTCTGTCTGTCTGTCCCACTTTACCTTGTGTATTCAATAGAGGCTGCATTTTTCACTGGATCTTCATGAAACTTTTTTAGTATGACTTCCTTGATAAAATCTAGGTCGAGATTTGAACATGGGCCATCTGGGGTCAAAAACTAGGTCACCCGGTCAAATCATAGAAAAACCTTGTGTATGCTATAGAGGTTGCATTTTTCGTTTGATCTTGATGAAACTTGGTCAGTATGATTGCCTTGATAAAATCTAAGTCGACTTTGAATATGGGTTATTTGGGCTTAAAAACTAGGTCACCCGGTCAAATCATAGAAAAACCTTGTGTATGCAATAGAGGTTGCATTTTTCATTTGATAGTCATGAAACTCGGTCAATATGATTGATAAAATCTAGGTCGAGTTCGAACATGGTTATCTAGGGTCAAAAACTAGGTCACGGAGTCAAATCATAGAAAAACATTGTGTATGCTATATATGTTGCATTTTTCAGTCTATCTTCATGAAACTCGGTCAGTATAATTGCCTTGATAAAAAACTAGGTCGAATTCGAACATGGGTCATCTAGGGTCAAAACAAGGTCAGGGGTTCAAATCATAGAAAAACCTTGTGTATGCTATAGAGGTTGCACTTTTAATTGGACCTTCATGAAACTTGGTCAGTATGGTCGCCATAATAAAATATAGATCGAATTCGCATATTGGTCATCTAGGGTCAAAAACTAGTTCACCTGGTCAAATCATAGAAAAACCTTGTGTATGCAATAGAGGCTGCATTTTTTATTTGATCTTCATGAAACTTGTTCAATATGATTGCCGTGATAAAATCAAGTTTGAGTTTGATCATGGGTTATCTAGGATCAAAAACTAGGTCAGGGGGTGAAATCATACAAAAACCTTGTGTATGAAATAAAGGTTGCAGTTTTCATTGGATCTTCATGAAACTTTGTCAGTATTATTGCCTTGTTAAATCTAGGTCGACTTCGAGCATGGGTCATCTAGGGTCAAAAACTAGGTCACCCGGTTGAAAAACTTGTGCATGCCATGCAGGTGACATTTACAACCCATCATGTAAATTGGTCAAAAGGTTTTTCTTTTAAAGGTCAAACAGAATGTTGTGTTTATGATATATAGCTTAGGGTTGAAGTTTGGTCACATATTGTCATAAGTCGCAGGTGAGCGATATAGGGCCATGTTGGCCCTCTCGTTTAATCTTGTTAGAGATATTACCCCCAATAAACTTTATGACCAAGTTAAGCGTTGATTCGATAAAACTTTCAAAGATTCGATAAATCAAGAGCAGTAATTCCCGAGTACCTTCGGGGATCTATAAACAATTTGACAAGGTTTTGTGTTTATTCAATAAAGTATATTCGAGTTAGAAAGTGGAGATTTTACTTATTTTTTGGCAAATCAAGAGCAATAGCTCGTGGGGTGATTTAGCTTGGAATTGAATTTGGCCCCGAAAGTATGCCTGTATACATTGTGACCATTTTATTGATGATCTGATAAAAACCATTATAATCAGAGAGCGGACATTACATATGGACACCACCCATCCCGTAATACAATGTACATGTCTTTCTCTATAGACTAAAAGACTAACAGCTAAATGTTTAATTAATTTTCATACGTAAAACGAACAAGGATCTTATTCCTTTTTCGGTAAAGGAATGAGGGACTCGTACTTTATTACTGATTCGAAACGAGAATACGGAATCAATTGCATGGATAATTGTGACGTCAGAAATATAAGCACAGAAAAGAAAATCGAAAAAAACTTAAAATGCATATGTAATGGGAATCAACGTTGTAGGGCGATCCTCAATCAGCTTTCTGGGAGATGCAGTAAGTTTTGACGCTTTCCATTAATCCGTAAATTCGGAAAACCTTAAAGACGATGTATTAAAATTACTTACGGACCTTTGCACACGTTATCTTTAAGATTTCTGATGTAGACAAACTCATTTCATTTCATACGGAAACCTCTGCAAGTATATAAGATGACAACAGCTACTGGTTTAACAATCGATTTACAACACCGATAACTCTTACATAAAACGATTGCCTAATTAAAACATTTAAATACAAGTTAATTGGAGATAATTAAATTGATGCGATAGGAATAAACGATGATGATTCTTTCTAGATATTGTTTTCCTGGCGCCAATTAACATTCGGAATCTACGGGCTCGAGGATTAAAACTACTTTGCATAAAATTCAAAGAAATCCTGTAGGTAATACACCAAAAGAATGCGTAGAAATCAAATAGGTTTTAGAAGATAAAAGATGTTCGGGCTTTTGATGTATTCACTGGTTGATACTGTGAAATATAGCTTTCCCATGGTGAAACAGAGGGATTTCGTTTAGGAACTCAGTAACCTACGCACGATAGTCACGTGTACTTTGGAAGATGGGAAGGCTCAAGTCTCAGAAATGTTTATGTACCCTAAATATACATCCGAGCTTTTTTGTATGTATTAACCCTTGTCCCCTTAAATGTCTAAAATGTACTTGTCCATCTTTCAATTTGGACAGTACTATTAATCGATCAAGGGGGTTTCTGCTTAATATCGAACAGCGCAGATCATGATCAGACTGCAATAAGGGCGTGGTAAATTAGCATCTAATACTTCTTATATCGAAATCGACAAACATGGCATGGTTAGGTTCAAAAGCACATGTTACTGTAATAACTGAGACTAATGTAACTGACACACAATGCCACACTCCTTAAACTTTTTAATATATAGAAAATACATGAATATATGCAACAGTCAGGGAAAACAGACGAGGTGAATGTATAACATTATTTCAGAAACTGTTGACATATTTTAGGAATCGTTTAAAGACAGACCGTGCCTATGATCCAAACCGATTTGTCTTACCACATCCAAAGAATTCCTGAAGAGCAAATGTTAAAAATTGAGTTTCATTGTCCTAAATACATTGCCACCCCTTTTGGTGTTGAATTCAATTTTAGCACACGCGTATGCGCGTGCATATGAAAGAACGAACATTAGCGTTATTCCAAGTACTCCCAAGGAAATATCAGAGGCAGAAATCCTTAAAATAATATCACAAATATTGCTGAAAGACATACCGGTATAACATGTTTTTTCCTCTATTTCATGGAGCTTTTAACATATTCTTAATCAATACTGTTTGGAAACGTTACATCTTACAAGAGCAAGCAAGTTTCATGCTAGTACTCATTAACAACTTGGTGAACTGAGACACCGGTGGCGTCGTATGTCATACCAAAGAGCGTGGCCTTACCGGAATTCGAGCCCGGGTCTTCTGGGAAGTTACTTAAACGAACACCGTCACCGCTACACTATTAACTTCTTCGTGCCAAGAGTCTATTAAAACATATACGTTCGCTTCAAAACAGGCGGCAAATACAGTGTCGTCTGCTCGGAATCGAAGCCGTTATATTAGCCTTCTGGATCACAAGTCTGCAAAATAACCCTATTTAAAGAAATAAACTTGCCCAAATTGGCAGTCAGAAGAGTCCATAGTAAAAATCTACCTGTTAAAGCAGCTCCGCGATCGTGGAAGTATGAGTTGGCTCCCTTCCGGCGGCGATAAGATAACTCATGATCACACCGAAAACAAACAATTAGCCTCTATTTGCTTAATTACGAGAGTAATTAAAGGCAGAAAACAGTAACTCTATACTCCTACAATGAGTATAATTGTGTCTTGAAGAACGTCTGTTTAAATTTGGCAGGAACTACTTCAAGGTATAATAGCTGCTATGTCTCTTTGTAAGACAGACGCTTATGTGCAGAGCCCAGCCTAAATGGCTTATTGTTCATTTACAAAGAAGTTTGATTGTTAAGTAAAATCAATAAAGAAAGAATAAAGAAAGGAAATTTAGGGTTATTTTCCAAGATTTAAACAAATAGAGTCAGTCCAGTTTTCACCCTCGGAGTGTAAATTCGAAGACTACTTTCTGTTTAGATTTTATTTTATAAAAAAAAAATGAATTTGTTTTCTGGAACTTTAATAACGGATATGGTAGGTTTTTCTTAAAGTTTTGTATGTAGTTATAATTTCCTTTATTGATAGTTCGAAAATATTTGAATATATTTGTTAAGGTTGTATTGCATACCAAGATATTATATTTTTGAAAGCTTCAGTACGTATGAAATATTTACTGTTTAATATTTTCTAGTCAGATCATCCCTGATTGCCGCAATTATAATTTTAAGTAACTAATCAATAAAGGGGATAGAGTTACCTTATCAAATTTAAAGTCTCATGAAAAGTCATGGAACAGAAATATCTTTTTTATTAATTTTGTACCGCAGCAGACGGTATTGTGGGAAAAAATTCGTGCCGTGTGAGATTCTTATTATAATGTAAGGAATGGCATCTATATCTTTCAACACATTTCATTAGAAAAATGAAAACATGACTAGGGACCGCCTGGCAGATCATTTCGTTTGAGAGTTGTGACATGGTGCTGACTTAGATTTTTTGCATGGCATAGTCTTTCACCGGTTATATTCTAGTAAGGTCTTTATTTGATAAAATGACTGATTTACCCTGCAAAATATAAAGTTTGGATTTTTTGCGTTTACATTTTTTAATGCTCGTTTTGATGCAAATATGTAAATTGAGTTGGAACGTAACCAGGCAAAAACTATGAACAGAAAAAGCAATGGACGAATTGTTGATTTGGAATCCTTGAGCAGTTACATGCTAGTCTAAGCATGATTTAGTACTGCTTTTAGTACTGCTTTCAGTTCGATTTTAACTTGGATACACTGAAACAAGGTTTAATACGGCTCTTATGAATTTTGTGTTCATAAATTAACTATATAATTTATTTATTTATTTACTTTATTTATTTATTTAGTGTAAGCTGGTTTCAATTCATTGACTTTTAGATATTTCTCTTTGCTTTAATATGCTCCATTTTCAATGGCATAACATAAAGATATAGTCAATTGCAATCGCAATTCAAAAATAACCGTTTACAATGAAATTGCTAATAGATAACAGTTTGCAGTAATAATAATAATAATAATAATAATAATAATAATAATAATAATAATATCTTTATCTAAAGAAGGTTTACACATATAGCTATGCTCAAAACATACAAAATGGATAACCACTTGCAATCGCAATTCATACATGACCGTTTGCAATCGAAATTCATAGATAACCATTTGCAATCGCAATTCATAGATAACCATTTGCAATCACAATTTATAGATGATCATTTACAATCGCAATTCATAGATAACCGTTTGCAATCGCAATACATAATTATATGAATAATTATACGACATAGTAACTTATATACTATCAGTTATAAATCATCATTTGTAATGACTATATTTACATGCAATTATTTGGAAGGATGTAGCTAGTAAATTAAAATCACTTTTAACTAAGATGGAGAATGCTTTTTTACAATGACATGACAACTAGAGTTGCATTTCAATAAATGGTTTATGGATTACAGTTTCAAATAACATAGTTTGATATCAACTTACAATAACTTGAACAATTTTAATTCCTTTTCTTTTTTCTTTTATTACAGTTTCGTTTTTAATCATTTTGAGATGATACATTTACATTTTAAGTATGACTTTATATGATCGATTATGTCAGTTATGCGATCTTCATGACATTGAAGACGAGTATCATTTTATTCTGATATGCACTGTTCAAAGTATATTAATATCAAATACGCATAAAAATGTAATTGTTACAACCGAGTTACAAATGCTTTTTACTTGGGTTATGTATAACATATCCGACTTGCCAATAATAAAAAGTAAATACTTGAAAAGATAGCTCACCAAGATTGTTTACATCTTTTCAGCCCATTTCTCTGTTAATTTTATTAATTTAGAAAAGAAAATCACGTCTGTGTTAATTTGTGTAATATGTGCACATGACCTTACTTGATGTACATGTACATATGATCATTATTTGTAAATATGTTATAAGATTCTGTATAATAGTTTAGGTTATTTAATAAAATTTCTGTTCTGTTCTATGATCAATGCTATTCGGAAATGAACAGGAAAAAAGAGAAATCGCCAGTTTTCTTTTTTCTTTTTCTTCGATCATATTCAGCAATTATTATAATGTCTTAACTTTCCAAAAGAATTATACAACAGACCAAGGTGAAAACCGAAGATATATATAATTTCAATGACAAACTAGATATCGAAATTGCAAACTTTCTATTTTTTACTCCAGACACTTATAAATACATTAAAATATTATAAGAATTAAAAAACAGAAAATGAACGCACCATCCTTATATTGTGCCTCTCATAGGTAGAGGTTCAAAAATATTTATTTTTTTATTACGACCTAAGCACGTGTTTTAAAAGATATAACCACACAAAATACACAACTTTATTAATTTGTGTTTAAGATATCGATGCTACATAAAGTCTCCTCCCCCGTATTGTTATTACCGTTCTTGATTTTTATTTCAGTTCTAGAAATCAAAGTGTAACATTGCACACAAGTTTAACGAGCACCTTTCCTGCGTTTTTGCTTTGATCCCCAGACTTCTGAAGGGTGATATAATTCAGTAAAACACAACCAGTCACTTATCCATTTGTTACTTCCTTTAACAAGGGATTGGACGCCTGTTAGAATAGTTAAATTCTCTATGAGAAAGTATGAAACTCTTTGGTCAGTAGGAGTTATGCCTATATTTCTTTTCTTTATTTACATAGTAATACCGGAATGTTCGTTCCCATGGACAGATCTGACGGATTTTTCAATAAATTTATGTTTCTTTAATATCTCGGTATAGCTTCAATAGGCGTGAACAGTTTTTATACATAGTTCGGCTTCGTAAACTTAGAAGTAAAGCTATTAATACATCTGTCTTGATTATGTTCTTTAATGTCAAATGATTTTATTTGTTAGAAATACTTCCATTTGATGTCTCCTTATAAAAGTACAAATATTAATCTAAATCATATACATGTAACAGAAAGAAAATTATTTTAATCTTTTCCATGCTGAAAACCAAAAAAAAGCTTGTTTTTGCTAAGACTAAAACATTAAAGGTAATATATATTGCATTGGCAGAAGCAGTTGTACTTATTGGCCAAACGTTTTAACATAAATTGACTATGTAAACAAAATTAATTTGACTGCAGCCTGACGGAAACCCAGAGGTCTTGCATGCGCATTGTGGCAATAAATCTGCCACAAATGGCGTTTTTTTAGATAGTGTGACGTCGGTATAAATAAAACCAGGATAATTAATTGTGCTGATTATTTTAATTGATTCATATCATATTGCATAGAGTAATTAAAACGGCAGTGAAATGCAGCAAATAAACATGCTGCATGTTTGTCCGAATGTTTTCGTTTGAAATAATGTTTACTACATACGCTCGTATCTAACAGTATGATCCATACGTAATGAATTTTAAAATATCACGCCTGTAGTTCAGTGAATTGCGTAAGCTTTTGTATTAACACATTGTTATTATCAGGTGGATAATTAAGAGAAATAGATCTACAAAACATTGATGTACGGTCTTGCTAAACTGTTTGGGAACAAATCACCATGCGCTCACCATTTTATCCTGTTAAGCTGCAAAGTCAGATCCTTGATATTTTACAACTGAATGAGGTTATATGGATTTTTAGACCGGATTTCGTGGTTGGGTGAGTTAGGTCACTGTCCCAATTTAAAGCTACCATAAAAATATATCCATTCAAGACATTTAGCGGGTTATGTGTGTTGACGTACAGTTGTCATAGCTTCGTATTGCTCGTACTTTCCATTGTCATACCTACCTCACATAATTTGTAGAATTCTGGGACGTGCGGACTGTTGAGTGACGGGCCGGAAACCTGGTTAAAGTCCACGTTTAGCTTAATGTCAGGGTGTGCACGCTTATCTTGATCTACATTTGACCCAATTCCGCTCCAAGGTGAAAGTGGGATAATACGTCAGTTTATGTTTGCAATGAATCGAAGAGTATCAGTCTATTATTTACAGTGTTACTTTTCATGTTTAAAATTTATAAACACATATACAAATTAACAGAATCTGTTACATTTACGAATAAACCAGTCATTTTACAGTGACAAAGAAATGTTGCGATATTATGTCAAAGAAAATGAAATTGCTACGCACTCTGTGTCTATCTTTGTCCGGACCTATATTTCAAACGGACTAATAGTTGCATGGGATCGGCGTCAATACATTCAAAACAATAAAAGATACAAAGTCTCTGATACATATAAGTATCAAAGACTTTAGCATCCTATCTGGCAATCTCAATCAGTGATATATAGTTTTTCTCAATGATTCTGGATCCTTTAAGTGTTCTTGGATAACCTTGATAAAATATAATAAAAGCTGTAAGCTCCCACAGTGCAGATTCCGATTTCAGAAGTGATAATTTTTGACAAACATTCCTGCTCACTCTTTTCAAAGGAAAATCATTTCCGAAAAGAAAGTTTTAAAGAGTTTGTTGACCATGTAATACTCTGGCGTTATTCGGATATACTTCTGATGTTTTCCAAGCAGAACTGCAGTTACAACATAATATGAAGCAGACGACATGCCTATTAACGCTTTAAATTTCTTTTAATCTGCTAAATTAACAAGTTTTACGTACGAGCAATTAAAATGTACAACTGATAAGCCCTTGAAATGATCCAGATCTTGGGGATTTACGAGGTTTAAGTGATGCCAACGTCGATGTAAAGAAAAATAAGTGTTTGAAAGGTATCAGACGAGAAAATTGTTACACACATATTATCAGGTTGATTTATACATGTTACTAGGGTTAATAAAATTTATTTGTAAACATCAAAAACAGACAGAGCAAGTCGATCTAGTCATAACTATTCTTATTATTTTTCTAAATTTTAAACTCTAATATCTGAAGGTTGATTTGTTGCGCTGTCAGCGTACTTTGCATGTTTGCATGCCTGCGTGATTGCGTGCTGCTTGCACGCGTTGTTAAAAAGTTATTTTTTTCCGTACTTCTGTTGACTTTATCGGATCTTAGCACTTAAAATGTGTACATAAAGACACAACCTCGGCTGTGCCCTTTTAATTGTCAATGTGAAACTTAATCAACAACGGGCTTTAAATTCTTTTTGGGGCTTGTTTAGAAAGCAGTTTATTAAGATTAATTAAGATCCTGCTTTATCTCAATAATTATGTTTTTGCGTGTAAGTTTTAAATATAATGCCTGAATGGCAAGCTTCTATCAGAATTTCCATGATCTGAAATAGTTCAAGGCAGAAATCGTACCAGTAACACGAGTTTGTGACGAGAATATTACGGACAAAACAAAAGTCAGAGCACATAAAAAATGATAATTTTTATTCATGCGGGACCTTCAAGGATATATCTGTCGACATAAGTGTCTACAAACAGATAATTAATTCATTTCTGAACATTCGTTTGTTCCCTTTTTGAATAAAAGTTTGACATGGTTAAGTATCAACTCATCATTTTAAAGAGAAAGGTCTGCAAATAGTTTGCATTTTATACAAATGCCCTACTATTACTTTCCTTTCATATTGTTTTTAAAATAATTGTTTAATTATCTTTTTGACATGTCTGGAGAATAAACATAAATGTTAAAAACTTTTATTCTGAAATTATTGCAAATAAAAGACAGTTATATTCGGAGTGTTTTCCTCTGTTACAGTTAACACAGATTCGAAAATTATTTTAAACAGGTATAATTTACCATTTAAGTAGTTTTTCACCTGTTTGCGGGCGACAACTCCGGATAAAACCACACTCTTAACGTTGTCGTCTGCAGTTGAAAACAAAATTCCGAAGAGTTCCTTCAAGACAATTTAAATATCGTGATTCAGACAGACAAATATAAAAACCTATCTCACGTATCTCATTTCTTAGGTAAACTGTCAAAAACATGTAGTTATGAATTAAAATGGAACGCCCAAGACAAAAAAATCTACTTTTAATACAATTACCTGTAGACAATATTGCAGAGGCATTTTATTGCAGTACTGGAACGCTTTCTTCGACTCCAAAATAGTTTATAGATATTCACTTTATAATTGTTTGTATATTTTTTCAGTATCAAAATATGATGTATTTACCAGTTAAGAAGAACGTTAACATGCACAAAAGAGAAATCATGTCTGATTACAGGAAGGGCGTCACGAACTAGACAGAAATAAAACAAGTTACATAATCCAGAATGGCTTTAACTCAAAACTAATTACCTGGACCTGTTTTTTCGGTATCGGCATACATGCAAACGAATATAAAAATCAGAATATTGTTTACATCTCATTTCAGGCGTTATCTTCTCTTCTGCAACCGTTACTATGGTTTCATATCAGTAACTGACAATACGTATTCTGACGTCCGTAATTATGTCAAATCTTGAAATATTGACATAAACACCTCACGGGGAATTCTTGAACAACGGTAAAAAATATTACAAACTATTAATCAAGTTTGTTGTTAATTTTCGACACTTCACTGACATATTAGCAAAATGATTTAGTCAATTTTATCGGATAAAGCGTTAAGATAAAAAAAAAAATTTGTCTAAAATGACCATGTGCATTTATTGTAGATCAAACAACAGCAACAACTGAGTATCTAAATAACTTGAGTCTAAACTGGCCCTTACTTTTTGTAAAATTGACTAAGTGTCCAGTACAATGATATCGAATTTAAACTTTTTGATTATTTTCCAAAAAAAGTTGTTCAGTCATGATAATAATTATGATAGCCATGATAAAATATTCAATTTCTTTGTTCTACTTTAAACATACAGTTGTTTTGTCCTGCATGATCAAAAGCTTTCGGTATATCACAAAATTCATGATGTTCCTCCACATATTTAATAAATATTTTTTTCGTTGAAGTCATACATACTCTGCTTATCTTATGGCAGATTTTCGTTTTCTAGCTAGTTACTGGGAATACTATATTACTATACTATACTATCACTATATATCTTAAGTCCAAATGTCTGTTTAAAGTAATTTCACTCCTGACATGCAGGCAGCCAGTGATTCCGTCTTCTACGACCAGTTCAAATCATGGTCAACATAGACATCCATGTCGTATTTTATCAAAATGTGATAAAAACAGAAGCGTTCCCAATTAAAAATACTAGTAGTATCAATTTCAACAAACATAATGATTAAACCATATTAAGGAAAATATGACTTGATTTGCTGAATTTGAATGAGACAATTAAACGTAACTATGATTAAAAAAAGCGTTCCCAATTAAAAATGGTATCAATGTGAACAAATAAAATACGACCTTATTAAGGAAAATACAACTTGATTTACTGGATTTGAATGAGACAATTAAACGTAACATTGAACGTAATCATAAAGACCGAGCCAAAGATGCGAGGCATTAGTCGTTATGTACACATTAATGTCTTAATATTACCATAATTCAATCATTTATGATATATAAATTTTAAAATATAATTATCAAATGCATAAAATGTGTTTGCTTTAATCATTAACCATGAAAGTTATCTTCACAATCAAAATTATGTAAACTTGAAAATGTACTCTTTAACATTCTGATAAGCCCAGCCTAACAGAACATATAGTTAAGTACAAGACCAGAATATATTTAGAATATACTCAGGAATGTCAGTGTGAAACATGCGAAATTTTGAATAGATAATTACAATTACACGTAGACGTGAGGGAAAAAACTATGGCAACTACGGTTTACCTTTGAGCTAAAATCTACAAAATTAAAAGTAACTCAAAAATAAATTTACAGGCATATTCACATTATACTAATAGTTTAAAGAAGCAAAATAGAAAAGACAACCCAGACCTTCTTTGAAAAAATATTGCTGCCAGTTTTAAGTTAGTGAAGTGCATTGTTAGTCAGCTATAGATCAGCTAACCTTTATGTAAGGAGACAACACATTTCCGCATCAGAGGCTGCTGACTTGAAATCACTGTAACCTTTCACTGATTGAGGGTCATGGTTTCGAGCCCTGATACCGACGATGTCTTTTTAGTGAGAAAGTTGGCAATTTCTTATGAAGTATATGGTTCTATAGTACTGGTTCTTTGCAGGAAAGATGGCTAGTTGAACTGGCCGCCTGTAAAAATGACTGAAACACGGCTGAAACGGGCGTTAAACCGGACAAAACAATCAAGGTTCCATCTAAAATGACTCATGTATATATGGAAGGTTCAAACCATACAGCTTAGTTCTGAACTTTTCTTTTTGTACATACTCGTCAAAAGACCATAAAAAAATCATCAAAGTTGCATCCCATGGTCCTTAATTAGTACATCACAGTTTTTAAAGCTTACATCACGACCTAAGAATATTTTTTCTCATAAAAATCGCAATAAAACGCCCCCTTTTAGCTTAACCTTTCATTCAGTTTTTATTCATTATAACAAAAACATCGCATTTGAATTATACTTGACAGGAAGGTCAATTACTTTTGTATGACATAAAAGTTGCTCCTATTAATTATATTCCTTTGTGACCACCTATGAGAAAGACAACTTTGCCTACCCTGCCACTTGGCACCAATTCTCACGCAGGGGACTCTATTTCCTTGCCCAGCAGTCAACCCTGTTTGTAGTTAATATACCCTTTTATCATAATGAACAAAGTTATATGAAGTATATTTCAAGTTGTATTTATGTCTGTAGTCTTTAGTGTTATAGAACTTACTCTGCCGAAAATATAGATCAGGTTTTTGGTGCCCATTTTACTGGTTGAAATTTTCAATCAAATTTTATTTACACATTAAAATGTGCTTCCTTTATCGTATTTAAGTTACAGACTTACTAAGTTTCCGTTTCATGTTTCTTCATTTGTGTTTGACATGGTTAATTCGTCTGGTTCTGCATCTAGGTGGACATGCGTATTTTGTCTTGTTCTGCATCTAGGTACATATATACTAATTTATTTATTCTCGATTTCGAAACAAGTTCTTACAACTTAGATTAATCGCTCTCGAGACGGTAGGGGTCGAACCCGGGACCCTTCGATCCTGAGGCGAACGCGCTACCACTGCGCCACAGCGGCTCCACACAAATGCATATCTTGTCTGGTTCTGCATCTTGCATGGTGGCCATGCGTATTTCGTCTGGTTCTGCATATTGGTTTGCATTATTATTTTGAAAGCAGGACTAGATATAACTTTATATTTACTCTAAATGTATAACTCAGAGCTTAAATTTGAATGAAGTGCTGATTGTCTTTGAACTGAAGCGGGAGTTAAGTCGTGACTTTTAATGTTTTCGAAAGTGTATATAGAACCTCCTATAGGGGAGCTGAAAAAAACATATAAAACATCATATTCCAGGGGAAATACTGTATTATCCTTTGAACTATATGCTCTGCGTGCAATATTCTGAACAAATGTTTAAAAATTAGACATGCCTCTGGTTTCATATGATATGAAACAATAATTTTGTATAAACACTTAAAAATGTTTTAAAGCAACAATAAATAATATTGGATCATGCGTTTGTCACGCATAAAAACATGATAGACTGTGTGTGGTAACCATTTCATTCAATTTCGTGACTAAAGTCTATGATTTTGAAAACACTAAGTGAAGTTATTTCGTGTGAATTATTCGCATCGGTTTGAGGTACTGATTTGAGCATGCCAAACATTCAGAAAATAATCAAACTCATACTAACACCGTTGACCTATGGGAAGTCATGGGGATATACTCAAAGATAATTGTTCAAACTCCCTATACTCCCTGACTAAGTAATTAGACTTGTTCTCGAAGCGTTTGTCTTGCTCATTGATGAAAAACGTATACACAGATTATAGCTGTCGTGTAACTAAATTCTTTCTTTCTTTCTTTCTTTCTTTCTTTCTTTCTTTCTTTCTTTCTTTCTTTCTTTCTTTCTTTATTTATTTATTACAATGTATTAGGAGATCTGGTGCCATTTTTAGCAAAGCTACCGTGGTACCCTAGGATTTCAATACAATGTAAAGTGCTCTGAATACAATACTCTATGTTATTTAAATTTGAAAATATTGAAGAAAAACATTCTTTTTTCTATCTACAGTATGTGCACGTTTTCGAAGAAAGATGTTAATCTGGCCTAGTTCAGTGACGTGCAAGGACGTTTGTCTTCGTACAGAGAAAAAACTGCACATATTTTTGTCCAATGTCTAATTACAGTCTGTTAATACGCTTAATTTGCGACAGTTTGACATTACCTTGTGACTTCATTGCTTTACTGTTGTACCAAAATGTGCTATATTTGTCAAAATTTTCCATTTTAAAAAGTTGCCATTTTCAAACTAACGGCGCTTTTAATGCGCTCGTTGGATATATGGGACTTTATGAGGCACTGTAATTATTATTAATGATCATATGTGATATATATTTTGGCGAAAAACTGGTCGTTTAGATAATAAATGTCCCAAAAAGTTCTGTTTTCTATGACGAAACTAAGAAATATTGTGGCATTAAAGTAAATATAATTAACAGCACTGTCTTTGTGTTAATTTTAAAAATCGCTACAAAATGACGAAATGTTGTTGAATTTTGACAAAATGTAACGTAAAAGTCACGCGTTTTTCCAACAGATATATTTACATTCGCCTGAATCATAAAAACGGCTCTCAGTTTTATTTTTATATCAGTGCATTTCCTGGTAGAGTTTCATGATCAATTGATATGGCAAATTTCAGTTTCTTTCTCTGTGAATTATATGGTCAATGAATTCGCGTTTTCATTCATTATTTAGATCTATATTCCTGCTCATTTTTGTAAAATAATTAAATTATCTGTTCATTCATTCAATTATTCGTTTGTCCGTCCAAACTTTCTTTCTGTCTTCAATTCTCTTATTCAGTTATTTATATTTTCATTAATTAACTTATTTATTTATATATTTTCAAATTGCGGACATTTAACGAAGAAGACAATTATGAAATTTCTAATAAGAGAGAGAGATTCAAGCGACTGAAAATGGTACTTAGCTCTTTCATGTGTATTACAACGTTCTGGCTATTTATGCGTTATATTAGGTTGTCGAATGCTTCAGGTTATGGATGTCATTTAATAATTATACAGAATTAAGATATATATGGCAATAAATATTTATAGTATGAATATGTAATAATTAATTTAGATTATACAAATGTTGTTACATGTGCAACAAGTAATTAAGATTATTCTAGAGAGGCAAAATATTTTTCCCGGAAATACAACATCATTTACATGATTTTAATACCCTTCAAAATTTCACTGAGCATTTCGTATGAGGATATCTCATAATAAATTACTTGCATCGGGATTATGACAAACTTTATTAGCATCCTTGAAGCATAATTGGGCTCTGTTGTGCGAAAACCAACCTTTGTGCATCACGGCCACCTTTATGAGTTCAGGATAGCCTAATATTCGCTCTGTCTGAGTCCATACAGGTCATGACCTTTCGGTACAAATGATGTAAATCATTTCCGGTTGACATACATTAAATAGGGTTTCAGTCAACGCGACTCCACAGACTCTCACATCACCCTCATTTTGCAGAATCAACGTAGTTGCACACAACATAGCAATATTTTACAGTTCGGAGCTTCATGATTTCACCCGCTTGAAGGCGATTCTCTGACCAAAACAGACTTTTTTCCTTTACGATATCCTAAAATTTTACTTACAAGTTATACCAAGAACACTTGTGACCCCTTTTTATTCTCGGGCTATCATTTGTTTATCAGTTTTCGGGAAAATTTGTTTCATGCATCAGGCAACTAGTAGTAAAAATCATAGTGTAAGTCCGCAGATTCCCTATGTACTTGCTAGATTCCGAGACCCACTTGTTATTTTACCATACTGGTACCTTGTGCGACATAAGCATATTTTTCTACGGACCTATACACAATGATATTGATACTTCGTATAAGCGACATTGCAAATGTTAGCTGCTGAATTTACACGACGCGGCTCAAATCTACAAATCATTCAACAATAATCATAATTCACAATAAAACTGTTGCTGCAAGCAAAATTATGTAAAATTTTGTGTATATTCGAGTGGATATATCTCCTCGCTTTGAAGATCAAATGATGGACTGAAGTGTTCCGTTCTCGTTTTACTATGCGGAAACATTTTGCGGAGAATTTAATAATTAATTTCCCATGAAATATATCAAAATAAAGTACATACATGCTGGGATATATTTAACCCTGAAAATAACGGTATTTGTATACTGAAGTATAGCTTCACCTTTAACCTTTCATTGGCATTTTAATCAAAATTTATGTCAATTATTTGAAATAAAAGAGAATGAAAACAATAACAGTAATAATTAAAATATCAAAAAAGATAATTGAAACTAATTATATCCAATATAATAATTATTTAATGATACTTTTAATACGACGATAAAAAGAAGTTTATTATCTATCCCCAAGCAGGTTCATGAACACAGTTCAAAGCACGTGAAATATTTATTGTCTTCTATACAGAAAGGGCTTCTACTTGGCTGTACTAGTGTTTTATAATTTAGTCACTATAGTAATGTAAGAAGATATTACTTTAAATTAGTTTGGCCAACACTTAAATATGGATTGTGAAACGTCTTTAGAAATATAAAATATTTGACTTGCAGTGCTTTATCGAAATCGAAACATTCCCCGGAGGTCATGTGCTACCAAATCTCTTTGCACAGGTTTACGGTGATGCATTTAAAAAGGTAACTGTTGCTTTATATTTTTGTTTGGATTTGAGTGTAAAGCCAGTTCTTACTGCCTGTAAATCATCTTGTCGTTTATTACTACAGCTTTTGTATCGTCAGCATTTTAAACAGCTGCATGACATTGAGGCTACGTGCATATGACTTGTTCACGGAAAATATACTATCTGCTATACACTGGCCTTCAGACGATTGTTAAAATTTCATCACCAAATTAAAACCTTTGCTGATTATTTCTTGCAATGTAATTCTGATATATTTGCCGAATAAACTATTGCGACTTGTTTTAGCCCTTACCACCATGATCTTTGGTCAATGTCACCACGACCTTTGGTCTTTATCTCCAGAACGTTTTATCTTTATCACCATGACCTTTCGTCAATGTCACCACGACCTTTTGTCTTTAGCTCAATAACGTTTTATCTATATCACCATGACCTTTGGTCCTTATCACCAAATCTGAAAGTTTCAGCTAAACCTTCCAGCAAACATCAATAAAATTAGCATAATCATACGTGTTATAGTTTTGAAAAACCTTCATAAATTTTTGGGTGAAAAGCTAATTATTATCAAACTTCGCTATGACTTTATACTATGGATGTGAAATACGGGGTTTGAGAAAACCCAAGGACATTGGACACTTTCATATTAATGCTCAATGTCAAAAGTTTAACAAGTAACATAGGTGTATATGGTGAGCTGGGTCAATTACCCATTATATATAAACAAATATGTCCGTATTATCAAATATTGGTGCAAAATAGTATCATCGTCAAATAATATCATTAACAAGCTGTATGAACAAGTGTTGTCAAGTAATAGGTTTTTTTTTCAATGTCAATACTTTTGTAGATAACTAAGGTTTTTATTACGTACGGAACCATCCTGGTATAGTAGATTAGACCAAATTTCATATTATTTTCAAAGAAAGAGTTTTAGATGTTTTTAAACAAAGTAAGCGAATGTAAAACGCTTGGCATATATTAGCTTTGTAAAACAAGTTTTATTTTCGGAAGGTACTTGATTTATTATCATTTAAATATAGGTATTCAATGTCAAAGCTGTGTTTATCATAAAATGTTCTAGCTGTTGAGGTTGGCCGCCAGACGTAAAACAGAATTGCTCTTGAACAACGCTGCTGTTCACTGTGTCAGGGTAGAGACATTGAAGATGAGTTCCACTTAGTACTGATTTGCCCTGCCTTTTGTAATATTAGCAATAAATACATGATGTCTCATTTTTGGATCGATTGTTACATCGATCCAATGTTTACAGAGTCTAAAAATCCCTTACGGCGGAACAAACAACATACAAACAAGTACAAAAAACGTAGTTCCATATATTCAGCTGTTAGGTATTATTCTGTCTTCTGTTTTCAAAATTATATAGTAATAGATCTATACAATTTCAAAACATTTCAAAATAGCATAATATTATTTTGTTGTTGTACAGTTTAAATTTGTAATTAATTGTTAACACTATAAATGCACGAACGAACAACTTGGACAGAAAAAGAGAGATAACGCTCTTTTTTTCCATTAAAAATTTGATCGGCGTCCGTGGCGTAATTGGTAAAGGCGTCTGTCCCTATAACAGGTCTGACGCCAACCCATACTTTTTTTTACTATTTTCTTCTGTTTCACTTATCATTTTCAGCTTTTAAACCATTTTTAAATGTTTTACGGCAAATAATCATAAAAATCTTCATTTATGTCAAACTAATAAGGATAATGGCAATGAAAAATTCAGACATACTGTATACATATTTTTCGATAACAGTAAAGTTTCGATACTACAGGTCAGTCAGTAGTTGTGTCAGGTTTTGCTTGTTCAACCAGAAATGGTTTCCTTGAGTTCTTTTGGGGCCACGCCTCAACATTAACCATCCCCAATTTCTATAATATTTTCATGTCAGTTTTGTTTGTGGGCCCGCTGTGATACTTTGTACCACTGTTTTTCTTGTTCAGTTATTCATTTATCCTGTGCCTTCTTTGATCTTGCTCAATGTTCATTTTTGCCTACAATCAAGGAAAGGAATTTATTTCAACCAGGCAAGTACTGGGAAGGCGGTCCGATTTTTTTTTTTTTTTTTTTTTGCTTCTTACTGCAAGCTCGAAATGTACCGTTTATTCTTTTCGTTCTTTCATCAACATTGACATCACAGTATTTAGATTTTAGAACCAAGAATGTAAATTTATTTTGTTTCGGCAAATTACAGAATACTTGTTGTTTTATTTTCTTAGTTTAGAATAAAAAACAAGGAATGAAGAGGAGAAAAAAGCAAGCAGATAACTTTTTCCGAAATTAGGGTACTCTCGATTATAATAATTACCTCCCTTGGTGACCTCATTCTGAGCTAAGACTAGTTTTAGGATTTAACAAAGAATGAGGAACCGAAGTTGGTTGAGGTGAAATTTCATAAAGATTTGGTAACTAGTTTGCGAGTTATAGCAATTGTGTGCAAAAAGTGGCCGAAACTAGGACCGTAACCAGTAAGGTTCTTCAAGAAATATGTGGCATGTATATCAAAGACTACATTTAGTAACTGAACTGTTCTGTTCCTTTCTGACTTAAAATAGGAGTAACTAAGGCTGCTACGATACAGGTTTCCTTCCATTCGGATATTATCCTGTCCGTTATCGAATGCTGGTATTCTACTGCCTCCACACTTTAACTCCGGTATTGATTTCCGTTTTATAGAGGCGATGTGGCGTAGGGGTAGGGGTAGGTAGAGCGTCAAACTGCTAACCAAGGGGGTTGTGGGTTCTCGTCCTAGTCGATTCTTTACTGCGACCTTCAAAATCCGTTATTTCGGAGCGAATATTTGTCAGATCCTCAGGAAGCACACATCGGGGTACTTAATGTAAACTGCAAGTACTTGTTCAACAATAGGTATACTGAATCAATAACAAAAGAATGATTTATCCAGTTTTAGCTCTTCTGTGAAAAACAGAAGAGCCATTTTCATAACCTTCTTGACGTCAGTCGGTAGTGCCGTCTTCAATCTGGTTAAGCTTTCTTAAAATTCACTTTCTCGATAACCATGAAAGCCTTGAAACGTCAGACAATTGCTTGACATCATACAATGACCTCTGTGGCCGAGTGGTCAAGGTCACCGACTGATGATCACTTGCCCCTCACCGCTGTAGGTTCGTGCCCTACTTGGGTTGAATTCTTTTATGTCTGGAAGCTATCTAGGTTCTACCCAGGTGCCCGTCCGTGACTGAAATAATGCCCGAATTGGCACCCAGGGTCTTCCTCCTCCATGAAAGCTGGAAGTTGCCATATGACCTTAGCTGTTGAGTGCGACGTTAAATCCGAATCAATCAACTGGCACAATACAATCAACCCTATTGCCAATCGCATTACTTATGAATGACATTAAAAGTTGTGCAAACTTTGAATTTTCAGTTCAGTTTTGTTAAAATCCACTTCTCAGTTACCATTCACAGCTATGATACTTCATAGGGTAGTTGAACATAGTCACTGAATGCAAAAGGTAAGCACACAGGTTCCTATCTCAAAAGTAAATTTTACAAATATGGTTAAAGGTCAAAATTTGTGGACAGTTGTGTCTCCAGTTTATAACTTTACTCGTGTATGGGTTGTCCTGATATTTACACATGTATGTACAGTCTGTGTTGTTCAGAGACAATCGATCCTCCAGTACTTTCAGTCCTTTGATTATGAAAGACCTTGTATGTATACATTTCTTAATCTCTTTCAAAGTTCTAATAAAGAAAATATATAAGCTTTATCAAAATACATACATTATGCATTCATCCGCGGGAAAATATTGATATAATTACTAGTATTTATTGCTCTTCCAGGAAATTTCCAGCTGCTTGATTGGTCAATAATCCGTAAATTTAATTGATATTAACGGAAAAGTCGGTAATATACACATTGTACCCCACGCTAAAATGGTTCGAATATTCTAAGATATGCAATAACGGCTCTGGTTACGAAATTATTCGTTCAATATCAGCGGACCATTGATTTAGACGAATAATAAGGTTTTATATGGAGTCATAAGACAGAGAAATTTTCTAGGAATGTCTATGAAAATGCTTTATTTACATTTCAAAGTACAAACCTGCATTCGTAGGAAAAGTCTTGTATTTTTCAAAACAATATGCCGGGCGACAAGTTCAATAACTTATGTGACGCTGTTTTAAGTATTCTCGGCTTCGCACATCCGGGTACTGATAAATTATTTACATTCGGGAAAGGTGATTCCTCGGCTGTCATCTCTGGTCTTTATGCATCTTTACTTTTGAATTGTACAATAACCAAGAATAGAAATGAAAGAAGACGACGATGTACCATTAGCTTGTAACTATCTGTTTTATAATAATTATATGTTGTTAAAAGCTTTTTGTTTCGTTTGAAATAAACTTAAACTTGCATATGAGTTTACGGTAAAGACCGAGTTTTCACCTTCTACCGAATGAAGAAATGAATGCGACCTAATAATCCGATTGGTTAACTGGTCAGTATGACGTCACGGCGAAGCCGAGAATATGACACGTGTGGATAAATAATACCATGAATAAGTCGTTCCCGCCATTATTGTTCAATGTTGTTCATCCTCCATATATATGTAAGGATTTCATATGATTCCTAAATTGTATTATAATTTCTTTAGTATTTTAAAGTATATACCTCTATTGTTATCGCATGAGAAAATGTTATTGCTATGCCTGTATTGTATTTGAATGACAAAAAAACAACTGTACAGTTTACGTCAATAAAACTTCTGTTTATCACACCGTGCGTAAACAAGACATATCTCGCAATGTTCTTCTTGAAAAATTTATCTATTTAGGAAAAAGATTTTACTGTTGAAATACCGGATCATATATCATATAAGATACCTTGGTGTTGTATTAAATGAATTCATGGATTATAATGAAATTGCAAAAACTGTAGCAATTGTCTGCCTCTAGAGCGCTGGGTCTTGTATTCTCCAAAAGTAAGGCATTTGGTGGTTTTCATTATTCTACATTTTTAAATTTTATGATACCATGGTATGGCCCATTATTAGTTATAGTGCCCCTATTTGGGGTGGCAGGTTCTACATGTGCATTAATGCAGTTCATAAAAGGGCCATTACTATTTAGGTGTTGGAAAATACACTCCAAATGTTACAGTAAGTGGAGAGATGGGATGGAAACCACCAATTGTTAGACAATGGGGATCAGTATTTAGACAGTATATTAGAGTAATGAATATGGGTGATTTTATAATTAATAAAAAGGTCTATATGTGGTCTAAAAGAAGCCATATTAAAAATGGATTTTTTCCGAATGAAGAAATTTTTACAAGACATTGATAGTGTTCATTTACTAGAAGAGAATATTACAAATGCCAAGCCAACTATTTTACAACTAGAATCAAAATTAATGAATATTAAAATAAATAAATGGAAAATGATGTTAGAAAGAGAAAATGCATTAGGAGAAAATGGTAGTAACAAACTATGAAATTACAAAAAGTTCATCCTTGATCTGATCAAGGGTGATATTCAATTTTAAGGCTATTTTTTACATGCGCAGTAGTGTCGTCTTTCTTTCCAGTTTCTTACTCTTGTTTCATTCTATGGCAGTTTTTAGTTAAAGATTAGCAATGGTTACCTGACTTTTACACTGTATAAATAGTCTTAATACATAAAGTGCTGTGATACTTCTTACAGTGGAAGTAAAATCAATTCTTCTGTTTTACTATGTAAATAATAATATAAAATATTAATATCACTTATGAATTTTTAATTGTAATTTAGAGGTGCAATATGTCATTGTATATTAATTTGTGATAGTCTCTTATAATTCTGTATAGATTTACAAATGTGTTAGTCATATAATATATATGATTTTTATGATAAAATTTGTAATGTAAATGAAAGAGACTTTAATAAAACAAAATATTTGAATTGAATATATCATGATGTGGAGTTCAGATGTGTAGTAAACTGATCAAGAAGTCCGGAATCGTGGTAAATGATCTCAAAAGTAAAATTTATTTCTATTCAAACACGTTAATTTAAACATTGTTTTTCAAAAGGGTATAACTGAGTTAGAACTATTAACTGCGCTTGCACCTATTGGCTATTCTCTTTAATACCCCATTTAAACACAATTTGTCTTATTTTGTTGTTGTTGTTGTTGTTGTTGCTGATTTTACAGACGACACCGAATTGGGAAGTATAATAAATATTAGTACGATTTGCCAGTATAGATCACGTGACTTTATACACATATTTTTGCAAATACGTGGGAGGGAAATCCGGTAGCCAAAAAAAGTTTCGGACGACTAGCATGATATACATGTATTTGTATAAGCACGCACAATCCTTCTTTGCGTATGTGAGAGCAAATGTTAATAATGTTAGAACAATTATTTTACATACGTTTAGCCCACCTTTAACGTTTTGGGAAGATAATCTGCTCGTTTAATGGTTATCTCCTTGACTGCAATTCCTGTATCGTTCTTCATTTAGATTGTTTATCGACCCTGGGATATCTCACCGGGTGAACTTGCCAACAGGTTGAAGAGACAGATGCAGATACAAGTGAATCCGGGTACCAGACCCTAGCTCTTTTAACCCTTGGTTCTTTTACTTGCCCGATGTATAGCACCGTATATACACGTGAGACTACCTCTGGATTTCTAACCAGCTCATTTCTAGATGGAAGGGAAACACGAAAAAGCGTTTCTGAAAATTCCAGTGACCCGGTCGGGATTAACACCAGGGACCTCAGGATTAGTAGTTCAGAGCGTTAACCACTCGACTACCGCTTCACTAGAAGTAGCTC
The DNA here is from genome assembly GCA_022818135.1 of Saxidomus purpurata. Lineage (NCBI taxonomy): Eukaryota > Metazoa > Mollusca > Bivalvia > Venerida > Veneridae > Saxidomus > Saxidomus purpurata. The sequence goes on from JAFMSR010000042.1 coordinate 90,969, forward strand.
TTGTATGGTGGGTTAACGTTTGCACTTTCTTTGGCAAATTGCTATTCTCCTCATTTGCAAGAACACCTGAATATACTGGTACCCGCTGAAGGGCCTTTCTCCTCATTTACAAGAACACCAGAATATACTGGTACCCGCTGAATCGCCTTTCTCCTTATTTACAAGAACACCAGAATATACTGGTACCCGCTGAAGGGCCTTTCTCCTCATTTACAAGAACACCAGAATATACTGGTACCCGCTGAAGGGCCGTTCTCCGCTGCAAACTATCTGGAAATGGAAGGATGATTCTAATTCTGACAGAACAACACCTTAGTCAAGCCTCCAATGTCTTTTCAGAAGCTTTCATTACCTCTATGATGGCTGCAGCTTTTGCTTGGTCGTTGGTACAGTGTTTTCCAGTTGGTATGCTCATTTGTTGTGTATGCCCAGTGATGTAGATGAGTATACCAGCTCCCCGGCATTATTGGCAGTTGTTGCGGAACTATCTGTGTACACATGCGTCTTTGTCTCCGGATTGAGGTCATCCAAAATAATTGGATGACTGATTTTATGTCGGGTAGAACAACGTCTTTTGCCGGCTTTGAGAATTGTTCCTTCCTTCTAGCTGAGGTTGGAAACCCTCTGATGAGTGTTCGTTGCCATGCAGCCACGGTGGGCCAGGATCTTATTCCTGATACCATCTGGTCATTGCGACTTCATAGCCTCTGGCTTCTTCGTGACTATTTGTAGCTCATTAATTGGGATGCCCCTCTCCACAGTTCGTTTTCTTTTCTGACTTTGCTCTCACCTCTCTTCTATCGTCTCTCTTTTTCCGTGTCCAATAACAGATTTGTTCATTGTCTGTTTGCCCTCTGATTACCTGTCAACAAATCACTAGAGAAATGACTCTTCTAATATCATCATCTTTATCATTAAAGTGTTTGTTTACTCTCAAAGCATTGTAGGCCTACTATCATTTTCTAGGTTAGAAGATATATTGTTTCTATCCAGCTTCATCTAATGGCCCAGAGCTTAGCTAGCTTTCAATTATTCTTTAGTAATTTGGAGATTATTGTTGTTTTATGAAGAAGCGTTACAGGTCTCTCGCCTGACGTCTGTTGAAATATCGTGAAGATAATCAAGGTAATTGTTCCAGTTTGTCTTGTACTCCATCCTAAGTCGTTGGTGTATGTACATATATGCATGTATATAGTTTCGTGTGTGACGCCTGAAAAGTATGCAGCAAGCACAGTCGTAAGTCGGTCGAAAGTGTGCTCCCGCTACTAAATTACTAAATCATTTTTGTCAACAGAAAACACTTTTGGTAGATTCATGTCAACATCGAACTATGTCAAACTGGTACCGAGTGTGTAGGTGTATATAAGTGAACGTCACAACCAACATGTCTCTCGTAATAGTGATGGAACGTTTGTTTCACACAAGAGGTGGCCATCTATTCTCGCCAACCATATTTACTGTTCTGGATTGGGTCCGCTGTTTGGTGTAACTAAGCCCTCTCTTTCATAAGCAGTACATATTAAAAAAGTGCGTTTTTTAAAACATGCTGAAACATGTCACGACTAATATAAATGAAAGAGTAGACTTGAAGTCTAGAATTAAAAATGCCACTTTTACCACACCTGTTGAAATGTTTCCGTTCTAACGGCTTAGAACTGCAATTGTGTTTATTTGATATCTAGTATATTACATCTAAGTGTAATACGTATTGTGCAGCTGTCTTCAATTTTAATTTTCACATTATTTGTAAGTCGTCACATTTCAATTAAAAGCCAAGTTCATTAATTTGATAATTATGTAGATTTAATAAGTCGATGGCATAAAGAGCGGCAGTCTATGGAGTGCACAAATTGAGAAAATTGCAGATATAAATATATTCTTAAGCGTGATATATAGTTATAATTTGCAGAAAGCAAATGAACTTTATGCAAATTTTACATATCGAGAAGTGTTTTGATGTGACGTCATCACCTCACTTTTGATTCTAAGTTGACGAACATGTTTCTGAAAATGCAGATCAAGACTCTTTTCTTCAATATTCATGTACAGTACAACCTCTGCAGAGCAACATCCTTTGGGAGACAAAGATTTTGATTGTTGTTGAGAGGTGTTGCTCTAGAGAGGTTAAATTTATTATGAAGCCTTACTTTGGGAAAAATTTAAACTGTTGTTGTAAAGAGGTAATTGCTCTACAGAGGGCCGCTCTGCGGAGGTTACACTGTATTTATTCTTTTTGTTCTGACGTGTACGCACCACCTTCAACGATGAAGTGAGGAATGACGGCGGAGGTGCAAAATCCTAAAAATTAGATCAATTCAAAATCCTTCAATGCACGAGGAAGCCCGGACAAGCCGTATCATGTGTTTATTTTTTTACCTTTAATCTCTAAGAGTGACCTTCACCTTTGAGTTAAGGACCTGCATGTGTCTTGTGTGCGATACGCTGTCCCTTTGTTTTGAACAGTTGGGCAAAGTCAATTCAAAATCCCTCAATGCATGAGGAAGCGCGGACAAGGTCCCATGTGTCCATTTTTAAGTGTGACATTGACCTTTGAGTTACAGACCTGGGTCTTGCAACAAACCAGGCCATTGTGGTGAACACCTTTGGCAAGTAATTTCAAAATCTTCCAATACATGAGGAAGTTACAGCCCGGACAGGTCTCATGTGTCTATTTTTCACCTTTAATCTCTAATTGTGATCTTGACCCTTGAGCTACGGACCTGGTACGTACGGATGTACGCACATACACCGAACCGCCAAAGTGACAACCGAGCCACCGCAAGCGGTCTCGACAATCATTGTGAAACATAGGTATATCAGACGTTAACACGTAAACACAATAGGACATGTGTAAAACTTCTGCTCGTCGGTAAAACATTCTACAATGATCCGACTGCTTCTGTAAAGGCAGTTCAAATACTAACTATACCAAGTGTACCTTTCTGCTGATTCAGTACAAAACCAATACACACAATACTAATTATGACACATAATAAATGGATGGGTAAGATTGCGAAATAATTGCAAAAAGGTGTAAACCACCGAGACCCGAGAACGCAAGTTCCGCCTACAAGCAGGTGATGGCGTTGCCTAAGTAGAAATTCAAAAGCGTTTGATAGTGTTGAAGCAAAGGACAATTGCAAAGAAATCCTGAGTTTTTGAAACGGATAACAGTTATCTTATACAACATGAAAAAATCCAATACAATACTAATTTCATATATTCTGGCTTCAGTCTTTCAGCAAGAAAGGTAAGCAGCTAAAATCACGTGGGTAGTCAATGTGTTTCCATTGTTGTGGCACAGGCTTGCATCGTTTGCTGTTGTATAAAATGCTTCGCTTTAGCAGACTTGTGTATTGGTGAGGCGATTGATTTTTAATAATAAAATGAGTGGTACTAAAATCTGATATGTCTTTGTCTTACTTCATTTCATAACGTTTTCTAAACTAACTTTCCAAAGCTGCCAATAAGCAACCAACTCATAAATTGAAAATATCCAAATTTCCTTATTATTTCTACTAAAAACATTGTCGAAAACACGTGTGCAATTCACTCTAAATTTATAAAATAGCAACTATGTTGGAAATGCAATACTGGACCATCTGCCCTCTCAAACTCGCCAAGATTGTACAAACTATGCATTCTGTGGCGTTCATGCTTGTTATTTCTAGCGTTGATATAAAAATTAACAATAATCCTAGAGAATGGTAAAGAACTACTATAGACCCATGCTCGTACTACAAAACGATGTAAAATGTCGCTTCCGTATCCACTTTTGTCATTATTCGATTGTCTAAAATTTAATTTCCGAGTGCCTCCTACGATAAAATTTCGCAGAATTTCTAAAATTCAACTTACTAGCATTATTATTTTGAAACTATTCTATCAGAAAAAATAACGGAAAAATGAACTATATCGGTAGCACACTTGTACTTTCAAACATATAGGAGTGACCCTTCATTTCACACCTCCATATGTTGGATGTACATTTTTTAAGGAAATTGACACTTACAATACACTAAATGTACATATTTTAATTAAGCATTTGGATGGTAATACACTTAAATTATCTACTTGTTTTGGTAGAAAATAGGAAATAAGTTATCTATTTTATAGTATTAAATACTTGATGACGAGCCTTGAGATCTTCAATTAGGGTGTTGTGGTTTGAAAATAGATATGCTAACGTCTGCCAAAAAACGAACGAGTTTACATAGTTACATTTGAAAGCCGTGTAAATTGATGATCACTTTCCGTGTAGGATGTAAGTATATTTTGACTTTCTTCGTGACTGAGCCGCAAATTTGGATTATCACATCCGTCAAAACAACCGTTTATAGAGAATCACTAATATATACTAAGGAATTCACCTTATTAAAAGTACATTATGTTTCACAACGTCATAAAGTATTGTTTACATTATAGATTCGACAATGACTTAAGTCATCATGGTCAAATTCAAGGCCAACCCTTATAAAGTACTTTTGACCTATCACAGTATATGAAATGTTCAGGTTGGTAGACGTGTATAGAAGTGTTGTGCTAGACACATCCCGGGCATTGTACGACTCAGCGGATGTCAATATTATTTTTCTTATGTCAAAGGAGTACAAAGCCGGGTTCCATCTTTTTCCGGCTTAGTTCTGTGTTTTACCACTATCCCCAACAACAGTTTATAGCAACAACTTCTGCGTGCTTCGCGTGATCTTTACACGTATTTGCCTTTGGTTGGTTGTTACACAAAGCCCGCAACAGTGCATGCGTTTTAGAGAAAAGATAGTGAGACATCACGCCTGTTTCGCCAGTATTTCGGTTATTCACAGGTGGACAATTGTTGGGAAGGACAATATTTCGTACTTAGTAACTGTACTATGTCTCCATCGATTACTTCCCTTTGATTTCTGTCCTTCATATCAGTTGAAAGTATCGGCGAACCAAACGTCCACAAATCTGCTATAAAGCTAAGTAATCTGCCAAATAACTGTTTTTTTCTGTCAATTCTTACATTTGAAAGTGATTTATCAACAATGTATCTTAAATTCGTAAGTGACACTGACAATGACACAGACAGTGGTTTGAATGGCCCCCCCGGCTTGTTACATGCTTTAAACTGTACTTTTTCAAGTTTTAACAAAAATAACAGAAGGAAAATATACTCAAACAGTAATATAAGAAAAGAAATTTACTCATCCGATTTTTGAATATACGCTGAAAAGTTTGGTTAAAAGATTTATAACAGATCTAGCCGATGACTGTAGTACATGATTGTTGTTGTTGTTGTTGTCGTCGCCATCGTCAAACCTTTTCATCACCATGTTTTTTACTATTAAAATTCCTTTGTTTATGTCTCATATATCCAAGCATGTTAACGTAAAAACATGTACCTGCTTACCTCCTCTATCGACTGGTCTCATATTGCAAAACGTAGGAAATAAAATCCCCGGGGTCACGATATCCGGGTAGATCATGCTCGGGGAGCGTTAACTCTTAGTAGGTGTAACATTGGTAACCGGATACCTATATATGACATATTAGTAACACTATCAACTTAAAATGGTGAGAAATTTAGTAAAATTGTTTCTTAATGAAATTTTCTCCACTGGTATCGTTTCATGAGACAGGATTCCAAATACGTTTCACATAGAAAGTGATACTTTGCGTTATTAGTGTAATGTGTCTATGATGGAAATCCATATTACTGTTGTGGGCAAAGAAATACACGGAGAATTATTATATCGGTATTGACTCATGTGGAATATAAGAAGAGGGTTGAGTAAGGTCGTTCTTTGACAATCCTCTCACAGGAAAAATAGATAGGGGTAGAAACGGAGAGGGGGCGGTAGAGAAGGTGGGGGAAATATGTGTCCAGAGAACGAACAGCTCGAAAACCCAAAGACACGACTGAAATACCATTTAATATTTTGTGAAATCTAATTTCACGATGTTCTGTGTAAAATCTAAGTTCAAGAACTTCTCATATGAGAAAATTAGAAATACAATTAACGACTCATTCTTTGGCCGATATTGTAGAAGGCGAACTAATTTAAACTTTATATAGACGAATCTGTAGGTTTTTCCCAATATTGATAAAGTGCATACATACCCCCAAAAAAAAAAATTAAAAAAAAATGATGATTGAACTGAAAGCCAAAATTGGAAGTTTTTTTGTGTGCATATGTATGCATTTACGGATAGACTCTATGTAATGGTCTAACATGCAAATCGGACAAGTATTACTATTTTATATCCAAATTTTAAAAGTTTGAATACTATGGAATGTGACCATTTATAATTTTGTAGTTTACTATTATTAAATGCTGCGTCTGATAAAAATTCAACAGATATGTGTTGATAAATAACTTTTGTGCACCAAACTGGACATGACTGTCAAATATGGCGTGTTAAAGAAGCAAATGTTAAAATAAAACATCTGTTTATTGCCATTTATTGTTCTAGACCTATTTTTGCATTAAAATGGGTCGAACAGTATTTAAATGCGCCTGCTTTCTTGAACTATTTTCATTTTTACAAACAGCGAAGACGCAGTAAATTTCGCACATTTTTTCATTATCATACCGTGTTAAAACAGATTTCCCAGTTGATAACACTATTTCGTTACAGATAATTATATTTGTTTTACTTTTAAATAAACGTACGGCCAATTTAAACGAATGGGAAAAGTTCTTTTCACGAAAAACGTGAGTTCTTGTGAGTCGTGCAACGTCATTAAAACATATCTGATATAATATTGTATTCTACAGAAGTGATTTGACAAGACTTCATACTTGAACACATAAACCGAAAATAAAGTTTATACGAAATCTTTGCATTTTATCTAAAAGATCAACCCTTTTTGAAGTGATTTTCCTATAAAAGTCAAAACAAAATGCAGAAAGAATCCGTATGAAAATTGCCTCCGTGTTACTAGGTGACGAACCCTGTGTGTTTTTATGCAATCTGCATACGAGGGCACTGCCAGAACCCCACATATACTCGGCCACATTGCGCTTATAAAAACTGATAAAACATTAAAATTCGTGTATCGAATTCACTTTCGTAAATATAATTGTCGTAAACTCTCGGGTTGATGCCATGCAACATGCAGATACCTCGCCTCTTCATGCAGAGAAGTTCTAAAAATACGATGCCAAACTTTTTTTTCTCAAATAATCAGAGAACATATCTAGAGATGTGGTGACGTTTAGACGACGGAACATTCCCAGCACCGCCAATCTTAAACATGAATTGTCTAACATAATGCAAAAAAATAATATCTAAATTTCTTTACAAAATTAGTAAGCATGCTTATACCTCTGCACGCATTTTCAAGATGGTCCTACGGTGTTCTGTTTGGAACATTTCTCGAACGAAAATATGGACGATTCGAGACATTTCGATGATGAAACAACCTAAGTACGATGATTGCCAACGTACGACGATTTACGCCATGTCGATAGCGACTATATAAAGCTACCATGATGAAATACGAAGCTATGGCTCAACCACAAAAACACCATGCGGAAAACACGAAACTGTATTGATGCCTACAATAGCCAAACTATGATGAAAATTATACAGATATATGGTCGACCCCGTTTTGCCACCTGGCCTTATCCAAAAAAAGGTTTACTTGACAGGTCGCCATGCACGTGATCGAACATGTTTTGTGTGTTTACGAGGACATGTTGAGCTTGAGCACTTCTGTTAATTTCACGAAGCAAATCCACTCCATACCAAGGATATATCGTGTGCCTGGGATCAGATAAAGTACCTATTCCGTATGCAGACTCCATATCGCATCATGGTTCTGTTACCACAAGTACTTTTTCAATAATACCCTCTCGAACAAATAAAAAAAAATATGAAAAATTACAAATGTTCCATACTGTACAAGATAACTCATATTTATCCACGGTACCACTGTGAAGTCAACCACAGGGCCGTAACATCGCAATTACAGTCTGTAATTTTTATACCATTAAAACCTGCTCATATGTTTATTTCATTTTCGTTTATATTACTAGCACGCATACCGCGAAAATAATTGAAAACTTGCGTAATTTGTAACGTTTTCTTACACTATCCATCTCCGGCTGAGGATGGATGTTGCACGATTTAGAAAAATGTCGTCTGCTAAATAGATATATCACATAACACGGACATGTACCATATAAATATAGCATATCTTCATCTTTTATTTGTGAATTGAAATCACGATTGTCATAGTGCACATGTATACTCTTTTTTCATACATTTGCACCGAAAGGCAGTAAATGACTGTTTTTGTTTATACAAAGTAGCGACCTGTCACGGATTCAGTCGTCTATGTTTATTTATTCTGAGGTACTTCACTAAATTCACATTCAGTAAACAATGTTGACTCTTCAGATAATCTGACTAATAAAACATTCATGTATATTACAAAAAGAACGGATTTCGGACGTGAAATTACTCATAGATACTCTGATAGACCCAAAATACTACAAACTAGAGATAATTTTACTACAACTTCTTTGATACCAGATTTATGCAAATTACCTCTGACAGGTAGCATATTTCACCCCTACGCCCCACGCGCGTGACAAGAAGAGGGCGGAGCTTTGATTACAGTAGCCAACTATTATTGGCTAAGGTGTATTCATTCTCTCAACGTCTCAGCGCCGGTAGCTATTTCTTTTCAATGTGAGACCGATTTACTATCATAATCTGCTTGACAGTTCTTGATACAGGGCACGTTTATATTTCATGGAATGATACAATTCTAATTAATAACAATTAACACATCTGCTGCAAAAATTGAAAAGAACGGTGGAAAAAATCTTTATATAACAATAGCATATCTTCGGACGTTGTGCGATAAAGACTGGGTGAAACTGTTAAAGATAAAGTTAAAAGTGACTTTTGTGTGGACTTAATAAGTTATATTCATGTTAGATACAACTTTGCGGGATACTATGAGCGATACGGACGAAAGTCATGGTGATCCATGCAGCCCGACGGCTTTATCGCCGGATTTGAAAAAGGTCGACGTAGATGGTGATGCCCTGCCTGAGAAAATTCAGGAGGCAGTGTCTCACGTGTTGAAAGGATACGACTGGTCTTTAATACCTATGCCACAGAGGGGTCCTGGAGGAGAAAAGCGCAAACCCCACATCAAGAGACCAATGAACGCGTTCATGGTCTGGGCGCAAGCAGCACGTCGGAAGTTAGCTGACCAGTACCCACACTTGCATAACGCAGAGCTGAGCAAAACTTTAGGGAAACTTTGGAGGTATGCATCCGAAATATATAACTTCTTTACACAAACTATTTTAATTGCATAGCCAAGTTTAAACTTCATTTGTCACTAAAGTACTGACGCAAGCATACTATTTTCATTTTTTCATTGATTGTGTGCGATTGTTTATCTTCAAAAGGTCCTTAAGATAACTGTTTTGGACAATGTGTTTTGATACACATTTGAGATAAAAGTTACGTACTATTTCCGAGTAGCTTTTCCCAAAGATTTTCACCAACATTCATGGTATGAACGCTCTCGTTACTCCCCGGTGACACGAGTACCATCTTGGCCTCTTTTTGGCAGACGACAAACGCATCTAATCTCGGTCTCGTAATTAACAATTAACGCTAATTAACGTCTTTTTCTTTCGCATACCTGTTAATATCATTGCTTATTTATTAAACTACGCTATCATGATTATTATACACTTGTCAAAAGATATAACTGCAAGGTGGTTGCCGGCACTGATAAGCCACTTGCATTTACCACGTCACTGCAGGCCTTATCGCTTATCAGTAAACAAAAGAGAGTTTCGAATTTTGACGAAAAAAATCATTTCTGAAAAGGACTAACTTGTATCCGAATTCGGATATCTTATAGACATGTGCCCAATTTTATTTCATATCACATAAACGTGTATATCAAATACGCACAAGAAAACTATTACACATGTATCATTTACGCATTACTTTATACCATTACGCATGACTTAAGTAACGAATGCTTTTACACGTTTTATAGGTTCAAAGATTTTAATTATAGTCATCTATCTTTGTAGTTACTCCATTTATCATGTATACAGTCGTATCATTCCCTCCATTCGCTCATCATTCCCTCCATTTATTCATCTTTCTCGATCTGCTTTATCTTCAAGTGCATTAACCAAAACGACTGTACCTATCTTTAAGTATGATCAAGTTTTTAAGTAAATAGTGGTTTGATTTTTTTAAAAAGACTGGATTTTGTTAGATCGATATGATTTATTTACTCGAGAAGTGATGTGATAAATGCCCTATATAATTTTATTACTTAATCCATAACTTTGCGTATCAAAATGCAGTAGCATATCTACATTAACGTCTTAAAGCATTTAAAAGAAACTTTTAAATGGATTGAAATATCACTGTAATTTTATCAGTCGGAAGAGTTTAAAGTATCATCAAAGTACTGAAGTGACATGTTTAAATTCGACTCGAGTTTTGTCAAGTACCCGAGTCTAAGTTGATGTTTACGTCATTGGTTTTTTTTCTGCATTATTTGTTTCTACAATTATGTTTCCTTTATTGATAGGCACCCTCAAGTGATACAAATTTATTGGGGGAAAATAAGATAAAGGACTGATTTTCAATGACAAATATTAAGGAACTGTACAGGGTAAATGCACTAGTTTGTCGAAACCAGAGTTTCCAGAGTTCGTGAACGCTCTTATACTTTTTGAGATGGAATTAAGAACATGCATACTGATTATTTATTTTCAAAGGATATTATTTACAAATATATTATAAACTTGAGCAAAGGTGTGCGGGATTCCTATTTCTGAAAAGTTTTTACAATTTTATAGTACTTTAGATATATTTCAAAGACACAGATACACTTGTGAAAACTTACACCTTGAATTATAGTTGCACATTTAAATGAAAATTTGCATTTTGAGAGAAGTCTTATAGTGATGTTATATGCAGTCGTTAAAATGGGCCAGAAAATTGTCTTTCTTTCAAACATTTTTACTTATTAGTCGACATAAATCAAGATTTTTATCACCATTATAAATACTATTTCGAGTTGTTACGTGACGACAACGATTTTTGATGTAGCAAGTAGTCGTTAGTTTTTAATTCGTACGTAGACACTTGAAAGAACTCGTGCACTTGAAGGTTGAGATCTGCAAAATGATAAACTTCACACAAATATAGATAACATTAATCCTGATAAAAAAAGATTGTTACTAGCACAGATAAAGACATGAGTTAATATTAAGAGATCTGTCGGCCGTGTCAAGTTGGTCTGTGGTAGAAATTGGAAGGTTGCAATATGCCTGTCAGGGTTGCCATTTCTTACAGAGGACATGTCAGTTTTTAATCTCGAAGCATTTACACCCATTTGCCTTTTAATTTTCTTATCACACTTTAACTTGTACATTTTAAAAATGCGTAATATAGTAGATAGGGAAAATTATTAACACATGTTTTCGCGATACTATCAACCGGTGAATTAGAGAACGACACGGCCAGTTTATTTATGTCGGAAACTACTGACATAAGAACATAGTAATTTTAATAACAGGAATTAAATATTCCTGTAAACCTCAAATATCAATTGCCAAAACCAGTATGTAATAATCCGTAATTTCTTGAGTTTAAAGTATCATAAAATAAAGTCAAACGGGTATTAAATTGTATACTCGGTTAGTAATTATAGATACCTTTTGAAAGTTTGCAAATTGAAATATAACTGCTTAAGGTTTTATTCTTGCTCGCCGGGATTTTTCCACTTGAAAAAATTAATATCATCACTAGAGCGAAGCCACATGCTCATTAATTTTCATAACCAATTTGAATACGGGTACAAATTATAATTTCATGTGATAGAGTCGGAAAACGATAGTGCGTTAAACCGAGCAGAAAATTGCCTACAACTTCCCGTGTTGGATATTAGTCAGACAGTATGACAAAACTTTAGAAAATATTAAAATTTACTGAATAGAAGGTCGATTTAAAGGCAAGATTTTAATTTCCATATCAAGAAGGGCGCATGCGAAGTTATTCAAAACCAAGAAATAGTCACATCAGCGGTTTTTCTCCAAATTTGATACGTTTGTTTCAACTGAGTGTAGCTGCACTTGTTTTACTTCTCAAGCATAAATTTCATAATAAATAAATCTCCGTGACAGAGTATTGCAGACGTGTGTTAATAGTAATTTTCAAAAATCAGCGAAGGAAAGAAATGCTTAAATATGTCCTATAAATCATGTCTGTTCGCACACATACGCGTTATGAGAAATATTCATAAAATTGTGTTACCATGCATATAAAATCAGCTGATTTTGGTTATTTAGTACATTCTTCGTACCTCGTGTACGATGTTTTCTAAAATGACTACACTTTATCAGCATAATTATACAGTTTGAAACTTATTGCAAAACATCCATTTAACTGCGAGTGACAACAACATCAGTAGTAACAACAACTACACCGTTAACAGCAAAAATAATAATAACAAATAATGATTATGACGACGATAGTGCTAATAATAACGATAAGGATGATGATGATGATGATGCTAATTTAATTCTATTTAAAGCTGGCACTTGTATCAAACTATTTAGTGGGAACCGCTTTACTATTTCAATATCTTGAATGAAACTTATTTATCATGAGAAGTGAAGGGGAACCTGAGAGTTTATAGTGAATTTTTTATTGGTACGGGGGATTGGTATGCATGCACGTGGAATGTAGACTCGTTTAAAGGTCTAGGAACACACTCGACTCAAGTGGTTCAACCCTCTTAGAACATACCGCGAGAATTAAGTGCCCGCCGCTATAATTTCTGTTTACAGTATTTTCTGACTAATAAATTAGATACAATTAGAAGTTAATTGTGAACAGTCCATGGGAATTTGAGAAGATTTGATGTAATGATATAGTCAATGAATTGGTCACTTTTTGGTCACTCAAGTGGCTTAAGTGCGTATGGTCGTAAAATAAAACGATTTGACCTTTTGCTTTTATCCATGTGGCAAAGCAATAAGCATATGTACAGGTTCGTAAGCAACTAATAAAACAGTTGGCAATGTCAATGACTAAGTACGGCAAATATGTTGATAAAGAATAAAGTAGTTCGACCGAAAAGCAAAGTAAATCCTCTCTAAACCCGTTCTAGATTCGCACTGACCATTGGACGTCTGTCACTGGAAATCGTTCAAGTTGTTGTTGGCATTTGCGTTATTTGTCTTGCATTACATAAGTAACATTAACTTTTGTTTACGGTAAATTTCATTTTACAGTTAAATGCCATTGTCCTATGATTAATTCATCATTTTCACCATAAATATATTGTTTGACATATTTTACACCATTGTCATTGATTTATAGTGGTGCAGTGGTGCCATTGCCACACTAAAATGTGTCAATAAGTGATAGAGAGCCCGCTTTAGCCTGTCAGTACGTACAAGTTAAAATCACCTACAGCAATTAATACTAAATTATGACATAGTGACTCTATGCTGACAACACTGTTTTGACCACTGTCAAAATCGTTATTTTCTTTTCATTTAAGCTGCCATTTAAAAATTTAAAACTGCAAAGTGACAATTACAATGTACATATGTAAAATCAAGATTTATTTTGACACTGGTGGGGAGAGTTGGTATGAAAGCCGTCCGCAATAGATAATTATTCCGCCTTCACCAGTAGTCTATGACAGCGAATGTTTTCTTTGCATTTTTAATTTATTGTAAAATGACTAACTAACATGTGACTTCGAGTACAATTTTCTCGAAAAACACCAAACATAATATAGATCTACCACTAGAGTGAAATTATTTTAGGCTATGCACCTTTACACCGTATTAGAATGACCGGCTTCGCACTTTCAGTAGCACAGTTCACTTCAAGTTTCGAAGTCCATTGGCAAATCGGCATACACATATATCATAAAGAGTCAAATTCTTTATTGCCTACGTTGCAGCAACGCACGGTGGCGTTTAGATGTTTTGCACACAAACCACCGTCGGGTTTCATTGGATAATAGACCATCAAGAGACAGTTAAAAATTCAAAATAAATTGTCTATGAATAGAGCCATCTTCCGTATAGACTGACATGCGACGTCATAGCATTTCAGGAAGCACTGCAAGTTTGCAGCTCTTTGAAAGTTCCTGACCGCAAAACCGCTGTTTAATTTCGTTCCATATTGTTTACCAAACTTAAAAAAATGGGGAAAGCTGTCTTAACTTCATATCAGTTAGTCAGCAAAAGCCGAGCAACTTGTATGAACTGGTCGTAAACTCTAACTTACTGTCAGTCAACGTTTTGTCCAAACCGGATATTTACCTTTTTACGACTATTGGGTCAAGGTCAACCGCAAACTATCTCACAGTCGTTGCGTTTACGCTTACATGACACCAACAGTGTGAAGTTACTTCCCGAAACGTCTTTAATCAAGAAACTTGTCATGACTTATCATGATGGTTGTTTATAATTTGGTGATGAATTACCGAGGGTTATAGAGCAGGTCTGCTGAGTCTATTTGGTGTTTTCTTTTCTTATTTAGCCTTGACAAAGTCCACTATTCTTTTCCATTTCAACACGAAAATATTTATCAAAATTGAGTGATCAGAGTTGTCAACGGTCATGCATTTGGTGCATACATTGGCTATAAAGCACACAATTCAAAATATATCCTCAACATAAAACATTTTGTATTGTAAGCTAAATAAACTCTACTGCAGTACACTGCAACTTTTGAAAATTACCGAGCAGTTTCCATAATCTGTGTATAAAGAAACTTGATAAAAAGACAAACAAAATATTCTAGCTGTTTTCTACTGCACAGTTACAAACCATATAAAATTTATATTTTCGTTTCTTTCATCAAACTACCAGTTAAATAAATTTGCAGGACACGTGACCCAAAGTTAACATATCGCCTTAGTTATGATTTATTTATGCCCCATAGATGTCAGCCTCTTGTACATGATTAGCTTTGATTCTTTTTGATGCAGCAGATGTAAACTGATTGTTATTTATAAATTCATTTACCTTCACCAACCTTCAATCAAAATTAATGTCACGGTATTTTTTTACCACATCTCGATGAAGACCACCTAAAACTCTCGACTGGGTGTACATAACTTTCAGTCTCACTATTCGAATTTTTTTATACATTTTAACAAATGACTTTAACGTTTTACAAAAGCATGAAAAAGGCCCCGCCTGAACTTAGTCTCCCCGCCTTTTAAAACCAAGTCTCCGATTTTTTAGAAGACTTGAAACTTATGATTATTTTTACTGAGTGTAGACGGTTGTAAAATTATTTTTACGCCATTTGATTGCACCGGGAGGGACTTCCTTCGTCTGTTTTTATTCATTGATTTTGATTACTGCCAAGTCTTGACCATATCACATGTTCGGTTTCCATGAAACAATCAGAGTAGAGCAATCCGTCATTCGATGTTGGGTTAACCGACAATCTATCAAAGAACGACAATCCGTCAGCAAGAGGTTTGTCAAGTTTCGCAAAAACCTCGAACCTTGGATACATAAACTAATTTGAAAACCTCTTCTCATAAATTATTGTGTCACCTGTTTAACTAAAACGTTTTATGATTAATATAAATGGAAATTAGTTGGTTTATTAACCGTAAATATAACATCTTGAGCATTTCAGATGTCAGTTCAATTTTATATTTTAATATCAAAATTCTCCTTACCGTGAAAATAAAAATACCACGATTATAGGGTAATGAGGTCATCTCGTGACGTACTGCACACTGCATTCGTAAAAAAATATCCGCACATGTCATACTACACATACATATACTGTCATCAAAATTACTGTTCCTGTAAATCTTTGAAAACGTTTTTCTTTTCTTTTTTTCTTCTTCCACTGATAATAATATAAAAAAATAGGCCATGCGTTGAATATTATTCAAGTAAAATAAAAATTAAAGAGTTCACCTAAGGACAACATTTGTACTCTGTGGTACTGTGTGCCTGTAACTTATTTCAGTTGTAAGAAAAAGTGGATAATTAGCTTTTTTAAAGGCAAACACTTGAATTTTACAATAGAGTCCCCCCATTTGTTGACACGCCTTCGGGTCGTACCAAACGTTCATATGTAGCATCTTTATCATTTTAATTATCAGTGACTTCAATAGCCTAAATCCTATCTTAAAGTGTTTTATCCTCTTAAAACCTCCCAAGTACAAATAAACTGACCATGTTTAAACATATAATTATTTTTCATTCAGTTTGTGTGCTCTCAAGTTCTCAAAAGGTTAAATTTGCTCAAAACTACAAAAGGTTCTAGAAAAATAGTTTCTGAAATTTCAAAAAGGCGAAAATGATATTTAGTATCTTTTAAACTCTTCGGGGTCGTAACAAAATAACAAATTCGTAGAGAATATAAATTAATCACACCCCTCTGTTCAGTGATGACGAAACAAATTCAGACTTCAGTTTTAAGATATCGATTTTCTAATGTGTGTTTGTGCGTTCGTACCTTTTTTTCGAGTTAAAGTTTTTTATTCAAGAAGATTTTAAAGTTTATTCAGTGCTCATGTATTCAAAACTTCCGAATACATGCCGGATAATTAGACTGTTTTATCTGACACGTAATTAAAATAATATATGATTTATTAATTCATTAGCGATTTGATGAATTTAAGCCACAATGTTTTATGGCGAAAGTTGCGACACTTGTACCTGCAGAACAATCCTGAAAGCCAAGAGTTTATAGTGCGAACGCACTTTGGGCCCTTTCTCATTGCGCATGAACTCAAATTGTGGCAACATTTTGTACATTTTATGGCGTCTATGACGTCAAATCGACGTTATTTTGCAGTCATCATTTTTGTGACGTAATACAAAATATAATCTTGTTAACAAATTAGTTACACCAGACTTACACTTTTATTACCAAATTTTCATTTATTATTTTAATTGCATTTCATTCAAATCGGGTTCCTGCACGCCTAAATTTAGAGTAATAAAACAGTCCGTTTTAATTGCCAGATCGGGTTTACGTCTAAATTAAATGATAAAGAAAATGTGAATATATAATTAATGCGGTTTTACTTTCTTGGGTCTCTGATTTCTGAATTAATCCGCATGACTTTTTTATTTTTAAGACAGAATAGTTTACAAATTTATTACATTGTTACTGGTTTATTGAACCGTTAGTGTCACTCCCACCAACTCCTAGCTAGTGCAACCCTGTCACTTGATACTCCATGTGGGGATTTTCATCCTACAAATATTCATAGTATATATAACCGTATTAATATGATCAAATAAAAACAACAAAATTACAATTCTTTTAACCAGTTATGTTTCGAATTCCCCTAAATTGTCTCACAGCAGACTCAAGTCTGACCGATGACTGAGATATACACGTTATGTACCGTCTGTGATCCCTCGCATAGGGATCACTTTACCGACACACGTATACCACGCGAGTCTGATTGTCCGACCACAGAGATACCGAACTGATTTCGGATACCGAAAGTCCACTTTATAATGTAATGTCGTGAAAACACGTAAACTGTCCGAAAGCTGATATCTATTTATGCATAGATAAAACAGAAATGTAAATATTATATCATTTTGGTAATAATTCCGCAAAGTCGTGTAAATTTGGAGTGCAAGTTTTTGTTCTTATTTCTTGAACTCAGGGTTGTTCCGACCATAAAAAAAGTAATCTAAAGTGATAAATCGACACGGAACAAATTAATCAAAATTAGTAGCTCATACGCATCTGTTAGAACAATGATATGACACCTGTTGGCGAGGATCTTTACATTAACCGATTTCCTACATGTATAAAGACACGCGGATAAGATAATATCAGGATTTTTTTCACCTGGAGTCATGGCTCCTTAGATTCCAATAGACAACCGGCACACTCCCTAAATAGAACAATAAATGCACGTTTAGTTTGAAAAAGTTTTGTTTTTCTAGGGTTTGTTTTACTTGTCGCAAGGTCAGTGAAGTAAAAATTGAAAGAAACTTTAGGCCTAAGCTGCATATAAAATTAAATCAATGCAAATGAACTTTAAGCTTACGTAAAAGTGCATCATAGTTTGTGTCCGACTTAAATAACACCAGGCGTCTTCTGAGTCATAATAATCGGCACACGCTGTAAAATAAACAGCCAGAGGCTTGCTACTGGGACATTTTTATCAATGGGTAAGCTTTGAACGCCATAATAACTCAGAAAATCGTTTTACCATGATTATGTCATTAAAGATAGGATTTCTTGCATATTTCAGGCTACTGAACGAGGAAGAGAAAAGACCTTTCGTAGACGAGGCCGAGCGTCTCCGAGTTCAGCACAAGAAGGACCATCCGGACTACAAGTACCAACCACGTCGCCGGAAACCGTTAAAGAACCCTAACCAGGACAATAATAACCCAAATCCGATACCAAAGGGTGTGATGTTCAAGGGTATGCCAGAAGGGTCTCCTTCGAACATGAGCGACGACAGCAGTGATTGTTCGAGCACACACAACCCACATGGTCCACCTACCCCTCCGGCCACACCAAACCACCAGGAACTTATGAACCTACAAAAGTGCATGAACGATCGTCTCAGAGCTAGACACATACCAGGTAATGGAACAATTTATCATAAAAAATAGTTTAGCTTTTAAACGATATTTTATAAACTGCATTTATAAAGTATATATGAACATTATCAGTTTCACGTTGCTATACTGGTTAATGCAGTACACCACGGTGATAAAATCACAGCAGAACAAAAAAAATCAAATAATGTAAGTAACTTAACTGCACATTATGTCGTGACTGACAATCTTTTATTTGAGAAAATATGTCTGGTGCATGGAAATATTTTAGAAATCATATAAGAATGGACGTGTGCGTTGACAAAACGTAGAATTTATATAAACTGATATTTAATGATAGATTATAATTTCCCTTTGTTACATTTCAGGACACCCACAAGCACAGCCTATAGACTTCAGTAGAGTGAACTTGCAGGACCTGGGTGTTCCAGAGGTCATGCCTCTTGATACTTTTGATGACCACGAGCTTGATCAGTACCTACCAAATGGTCTTCCAAACACTGGTCACATGACCGGTAACAACCAATCAGATCAATACTCATCGTGCTACCAAGGAAACGTTACGTCATCGGCAGCTTCCTGGTCTGGGTGTTTCAGACCTTCGACTGGCTCTTGCATGCAGGCATACAGTTCTCTCGCCAACTCTACGAACACCAGTAATGTAAACAACACGAATACAAACAATAACATTCCATCACCATATGATTTGTCTGGTGCAAGTTCACCAAACAATCAAGGTAACTCTCCCAACGCCATCCAGAATACACAACAAACGTCTTCACCAACCGGAAGTATGCACAGTCCTGGTTACCAAGGCGCTACCACAAACACTAGCTGCAAAGTTAGAGATGACTCTGAAACCGGAATAAAGATCGAACCTGCTAATCACCCACGAGGCCCCGCCCCTAGATATCCGTGTGATAATAAATTTGACTATACAAACGCGTCTGTGTCACGTTACGAAGGAAGTGCTCACCAAAACATGGCGTATACAACAGGCAATACGCATGCGCAGTATATGCACTCACTGAACTACCCACATATGGGCATGTCGAGACAAATGTTCAATCCCATAGCCGCTGCCGTACCCGGAGAACAGCAGTGGGAGAGATATACCTGAACTGTTCCCTAGAAATCAGGCCTCGTCTGCATAAGTCGGAGGCGCGTCTAGAAAAGCCGGCAAGATCCCGCAGTTATACGGGGGAACATTGTCTCTTGCGGACATTATAAATTGCGGTAAAGTGCTAAATAGAATACATATAACATAGGAACAATACAAAATGTGCCGTATAGAGGAAAACAATGACACGATTTAGCGTAGATTCAGTGCTTCAGAGAGGGAGAAATACCGTCAGAAATCTGTTTTAGAGAAAGAAACAGAAAAATAATACGTTGTGTTTGCGTGAATTTATGTTAAATTATTTATTTTCACAAGCGCCATTTATTTTTTCACATTTATTCTCATTTTTCATGTAAATCATGCGTTAGTTTTGTCATGTTTGTACATTTGTTTCAACTTTGTTCGAGTCTTAGTCCCGAGTTTTATAGATTTTTTAGTTATAAATGAATGCTTTTATAACTGAAACCAATGACTGAAGCAAGTATTATAAACACGTGCCTTACACGGTCTTGAAAACATGCTATTTAAGTTAAATGAATTGCTTAAACATTTTCATTTTTCTTCACATTTATTTTCGTTTTTCATAAACTGCTGTACTAAAGTTAGGGTATGGTATGTTGCCTCAGTTATCTCATTCACATACGATATTATGACTCTAAGCTTAGAGGAAATCATGGCTTGTAAATCCATTTATTTATTTGACACAAAAATCATCGTCATTTCTATGAAAACACAAAGCATACCGGTGCTCGAACCATATATTTTTGTACTTAAAATGTCAGCAAAACTTGCGTTTTGAAGTTTCTAAATATGCGTTCGAAATAACTTCGGCTTATATAGTTTATGATTGTTGATGTTATTCGCATTTTCACTTTTTGTGTTGAATATTATTTAACTTCATCCTGCTGAAAGCTTAGTTCATATTGGCAATAAGTAACAGGGCTTTTGCATTTTATGCCTTGGCAGAACTTCCCATCATTTCACATGTCTTCCTAAACAGATTTTAGATGTTTAAAAAAAAACACTCTCGCCCTTTTGGAGAACTATTTTTCTTTTACCATGTAAACTGTCTCTGTCTTCCATATTTGCATAGCTATGCAACTTTATTAACTTTAATTGTGTATTTTTGCATACTGTCTCTGTTTCGGAGTCTATGCATATTATTATATTTGATGAATATGTGTGTGTAAATATAAAATTTGAAACGAATATAAGTGTCATCTTATTGATAGCACTAAATGTGCTAATATTATAAATGAATGAAAACGTTCATTAGATATATAGCTCATCCAAACAGAGACCAATCCGAAATCATAATATTTCACGATTCGGAATATCATTCGGTATTTTCCGTAGCACAGAAACACGGAAAAGCCTAAGTAATGTTTCGAATGGATTTTTTTAGGCAAAACGAGAATGCCTTCCGAGCTTTTTATCAGGAAGACCTCTGTCATAAGCCCGGAAGTCACTGTCCTTCAATGTAAATAAGAGTCATCAAATGCTTATGATACTGTGCATACTGAAAATTGGCAAAATTAACTCTGGGTGCCATTTCGTGCAGTTAATCGTTAACTAAAATGACCGGCTCCTTTAAAATTTATTCATGGTTAAGTTTAGTTTTTTATAATTATTTATCTTAGTTGAATTGTAAAGAAAGCTTGAACCTTATCGAGTCCGCTTCCTGAAAAAAACAGTACTAGTATCACATGCCGAGGAGCCAAATTCGTGAACCCATCGGGGCTCGAACCCGCAACCTCCGGGATGAGCCGCATAGACTATCATAATATTTGCATGAACAAAACTCGGAAAATCAGTCTTGTGATACAGGCGATGTATTCCAATCTAGGACATCAGCTACAATTAGGATACATTTCAGAAAATATTCTTAAAAACAACATCGTTGCTACATATAACGTACCTTTGTATTGTATAACATTATCGGGGAGATTAAATTGAGTACAACCCAATATTGGTGACTATATTTCAGCTTGTTCATGTAAGAACACTATACTGATATAAAATCCCGCACGCCAAATATAGACTATGCAAAACCGAGGCTGCGGCTCTGACAATGATGCCATAGTATGCATACGCTGGTATTGTTTGAACAGGCATAATAGTCAAACTTTACTTTGATAATTGAATTCGCTAAATGAATAAATAAGATCTTTAAATCTAATAAGTCAAATAAATAAATACAGTCAGAAGGCCAAATGATCTAAACGTACAGGATGTGGGAACCCGTCCAACCCCTTCACGCAATTGCAAAGTATCTAAAGGTAGAAAATTATTCCAGCTGGTAAGCCAGGACATGGTCATGATGACTCTCATGCTCTGTATAAACACATGATATAACATTCTCAATATATCGCAGGCGCACGTGTTAAATATTCGGTCCACAAGGACTTTTAAATATATTATTGCGTGAAAAGCCCATTGAAGTTTTGGTATTATTTGAAAGCGTACTGCTTGTTGAAAACCCAGACACAAATGACAAAATCACGCGATGAAATGTTTTTACATTATCTTTTTCTATGATATTTTCAACTGCAATCTGGGTGTAACTATCTAAGATTTATTCTTTTGCAGTCGGACTAGTGGTCCCTGCATGATTAATTTTGTCATGTTGCGGTAATGTTCAGCAAAAAACTCCTTCAAATAATACCAAATTGGGATCATTGGCCACGAAATTTATATCTTACCTTAAAGTGCTGACGTTCAAAATCGTATTACGGACTCATTTTGTTGTTCGTTCGTAGACATATAGCGGTGTATGAGTACGTTCCTCAAATTCCATAACTACGTCCAACTTGTATTTTGTCTGCTAGACAACGGAATGGTTGGGACATGGTAGGATTGTCAAACTTTTTGTAGGAAAATTTGGTAACATGGTTGATAGCTATTCCAACTAACCACACACTGACTTGGAAAAAAAGAAACAAAAAAATAAAGAAAAATTAAATAAAAATCCCCACATTTATCGTGCGGTCATGAAAATGCATTTGGAGAAAACGCATATTTTATTTATAAAAATGATGATTTTCTTACAGTCGGTCCTGGGAACTGTTGTTTTTAGAGATGATTTTTGACTTAAAACATTATTACACTCGTTGTTCTTCCTGTTGTCGCGAATAATGAAATTTTAACATCTTCAACTTCCACCTTTCTCCATTAATTCGGCGAGAACATTTTCATTTTTTTGTTCGTTTTAATTTGCATGTCAAATTAAACTGAGGTTCGGTGTAAGGGTCTTACTAAGTCATTTAATTACTATAAGTTGTAAGTAACTTATTTCCTGTTTATACCAAAACTTATTGACCTATACCAACAGGTACCACATCCATTTATAAGACTGGCGCCGAATAAGTCATTTTCGGTTTTCCATTAGGGCCATTGTCTTGTTTCTAATATTTATTGGGCGATACCCGTTACGATGGCGATGTGATAATTTACAATGACAGAAGGCAATGTTGAGATCACAACATGCAAAGTTACGATGGTACGCGTCCTCATGTATAGCCATCGTTACTTCTGTAACGTCAACTTCCCATATCGTCAACGAAAATTCCCGTACCGTCAACGTACCTTTCCGTTTCGTCATAATGGAGTATCTTCCCTATCGTTATTGCAACTTCAAGTATCGCCATTGCAACGTCCAGTATCGCCATTGCAACGTCCAGTATCGCCATTGCAACTTCCAGTAATCATTGCAACTTCCCCTATCATCATCCGTCACTTCCGGTACTATCACCGTAACTTACGGCGTTAAAGCCAAATGAAAAAAGTATAAGGGAGAATGGCGACGATCTAACCTACATATTCTTATTATTTGGGATAAAGCATGTTTAATGCAAGACAACGTTGTACAGACTAGATTAACTCAAGTGAAATTTGAAAACTTAATCAAGTTTTTTGGTGTTTTCTGATTCATGACATAACGTGTACATCAGGTCGAAAGAACTGTCTATTTTGGTGTAACCGGATTGCGTTTTTTTTTTACCGAAAATCCGTTTTCAGAATATATTCGAAAGAAACGGGTTTGTACATGTTTTTGTCATTCGGCTTTATGAAGCGTTATGCTTGGCTTACGAATTTGATATTAACTTGACCGTAATTTCATTAATGGAAACTGACAGAAACTAAAGTTAAGGGACACTTTGATGCGTTAAAATATTATTTATATCAAAACTGCACGTGCAAATGAATAAAATGTTTTATCAAATAACTCTGTTATAAGACGTGATTCTGGTTAATTTATTCTTGCAATATGGCAGAAATTTTGCCAACACATATTCAAAAACTCGACAAATACGAGATTTGACAATTCGCTCGCACAACACGGGACTTTCTGGACGCCATCATGTTTGAAACAATTGCATCTAGTTTATTATTTGTTTCTAATATTTTACTAAAATAGAAACGTTTTTATTTACGTAGATACCGATTAGGAAATTTAGAGACATTGCAAAAATATTGTATGGTTAATCAATAAAATTGTCATTAGTTAGTTGAATACACATTGGCTTTGTTATTAGGCTTCGACCTACGGTCTCAGGCCAATACGGCCTTATTATTGGGCTTCAAACATAGCCAATGTGAACTCAATTAATAAATAACATTATAGATATATTTATTTCCTGATTATATGTCAGATCTATTAGCATTTGCATACAATTATGTTCTATGATCTACAAGACGACGTGATCTTGTTTTACCAAAGCACAAACCTAATTACATGAAGGATACGTTTACTTATCACAGTAGTCATATTTGGAACGCTCTGCCCTTGTATATAAGAGAGATAAATTCATTGAACTCATTCAAATATAGCTTAAAGAAATTTTTATTACATTTGCAATTTTCATAAATATATTAATGTGTTGATTACATGTGATACATGACTGTATGACATAAATACTATGTATGTTAATGTTTTAGATTTTTACTTTTAATTGTATTGTTACCATAAATACATTAATCTCAGAGTGTTTGTCAGGTATGTGTTATTTGGTGTATGTTTTAGAATGATTGATATATGTGCCTTTTTTCTTCTATTATTTTTTTTCTTTCTTGTTTTATTGTTTCATTCGCTGTTTGAAGGCCACATTGTAAATAAGTGTAATGCAATGTATATACTTTCACTTAATGTGTTTACCTTCATGAAATAAAGAATTTATTTTATTTTTTATTTTTTTTTTTTTTTTTTATTATTATTATTATTATTATTATTATAGATAGATCATGTTCTCTATTGCAGATAAATCACAGTTTAAGCTCCATCCCCATACACAGTTTAAATTATCAGAGATACAGTTTAGTGTTTTCCTACTATATGCAGTAGCCGTGATACAAAGTACAGAAATCGACGTTTTGCTATTGGAATAAGTAAAACATGTCACACATAATACAATGTTTATTCATAGATTTTAAGCATTATTTATAAGATGCAAGTAAAGTTCCGCTATAAAGACCATCCGACATTGAGACCCCATATTAACGCCAGACATTTCGGAACCCCAAGGTCAATTTCATAGTAAAATGGTCTCGATATTAAGACCATTTCAATAATAGGGCCACTTCAATAATAGGGCCACTTCAATAATAAGGCCACTTTTATACCCGTCCGACGATTCTCCTATTACAGGAACTCATATACATGTCAGTTCGTCAGTTCGTCACTAAATTATTGATCGTTCAGGATCTTTCGCTACATACATAAGGTCACAAATACGGGGCTGGTACACCGCATAGTTGACGTATCTTATAACGACACATTAATACAGGTAGAAATTCAGCAAGTTATATGCTTAAATGTAAATGCAGGCTCAATGAATGTCAGTCCTAGCACGATTTATACTGTCTAAACCGATGAAGTTGTCATTAATATTCAATTAACAGGATACGTTTTGTTAATTAGGTCCATAATTACAAAAAGACTGTACGGGTTGACATGCATGGTGTAGCGACTGATGAAACATGAGTTTACCTTCTACTTTAACATTATGTAAGATAGACCACTGTAACATGTACATAGCTCTGTAATTGTCTACATTACGATTTGGTGCGAAAGTAATACTTTGTAGCAGTTTTAGAAACCAACGCACAGTAAAAGTCAAATGGGATGGAGATAGGCTTGTTGTAACGCCGGATATACTTACCACTACTGAAAGAAGATGGTTCCCGTCACAGCAATTTTCATCAGTATATAGATCACTGGCCAATTACATGATGTAACTTGCTGTCATTCGGACCAAGGGCCGTAACATTTCGTAAACTTACTTTTATTATTGTCGCCAAAAATTCGGATATCACGTACGCTTCATTTTCTCTGACAAAGTCAAGCATGAGCAAATGAAATCACTTAAAACATTGGAAGGAACATTAAATTGCAGTTATAGATATCAAAACGTTTGCACCAGATTTATAAAATAATGCGACTTTAATGGCCTGTAACTTAAAGTTATTGACGCCATT